>JAIUZE010026133.1:0-12669 GCA_022085475.1 Heliosperma pusillum | reverse complement strand
CATAGAAGCATATCATATATGTTAAGTTTTGTATTTCCCATATACATGCTTTTATGTTATTCATGTTTAATTAAATTCGACATTTCGTGGCTGGGAGAACTCGGAGTTACTCCCCACTGACTGTGGCTTCCGTGTTTATATTTAATGCGGTCGAACAGGTGGTGAATGCATATTTGGGGGTACATGGACGAGCTAGCGAGCGAAGTATTTACCTTGGACCTATATTCGGTTCATAGTTTGTATATTATTATATACTCTTTTATTTCCGTATGTATACGGGAGATATGTCTCCCGTCTTGTATATTTCTTTTGTAGAATATTATTTCCGTTTTGTAATGACCCTTTTTATTTTATGACACCTTCGTTATGTTTTATTATGTTTTATGTATTTAAATAATTTTTTTTTCTTTCCGCAAATTTGAGGGTGTCACACTCATGTTAAACTTTCTCCCTATATGTTATCCTACATGTTTTATCATTGTGAATATCATAGTTTGTAATTAATTTAAACTTTTGTTTTAATTAGTGTTTTAATTTGTGATTAGAGTAATTAGTTTTGTTAATCGGTTTTTAGCAAGAGTCTAGATTAGATTAATTTAGTTAATACCGCCTTCTCTTGGGTTCAACCCTATTCTTACCATTTTACTACCTTTATTTAAGATAGTTTGTGTTTTGTTTAGGAGTTATTAATTGTTATTTGATCGTAGCTAATTAGCGAAATTAGCGACACCGCTTTTAAGCTCGTCACAATGCCTCCATTTTCATAATTTTCAAGTAAGTATCATTCATATCATCCTTCAAATTTACGCCATAACTAGACGGATCAACAACCCCCTTAGCCTCAAGAACCCGAGCCACCCACATGCCATAGGGAAAAGCTAGTTTGAGAAATTCGAGAAAAAACAAGGAAAGCAAAGTTGACATGGTTACCTTCCAACAATTTCTTAACCACCATCATCTCATAGCAAGCAATTTTGTCTCGTCCACCCCGACGCGAAACCACCGTATCCTACAGAAAACTTAACAGAAATTTTAATTTTGGGGACAAATTCCCCGCCAACACACAACTTGACAACGTAGCATGATCATCAAAATAACGCTTAACATCCAGTTTAGCCGTATCCGACAGCTCTTCCCACGACGTACTCAGATCTATTTTGATTCCGTCATAAGGAACCAAAAACAGAGTACAAAAGTCGTCAATGGAAACCAAAACTGCTGGGCCATTCACCATGGCATGCAAAACTCCAGATTTCAAAGAAACGGAAGCATAAAAATGAATTACCTCGATGTGATATATATGACCCGAAACCGAGATCCTTGCTCCCATTCTTGAAAATTCAAGAAATCGTTGAAGAATGTCAAAGCTTGATATTTTTCACACCACACCTTCGGGAAATTACGACCACCATGAATACCATATTTTGCAACCCGGTTTACCAATTTTCATTCTCCCTTAGTTAAACGAAGTTTGTCAAGTCCGGATGCCGTTTCTTGATCTGAGAACTCACGAAACAGAGGACGTTTAGTTCCCTCGATTTCCGTGTTTTCTTTATCCTTATTAGCATCATCTTGTACCTTATTCTTCCCCTTATTTAATCTACGCCATTTTGTACCTTCAAGCACCGAGCCCGACTCGGTTTGGGTCAAATTGGATGATTTTTGGTTGGGTTTAGGAGAGAGATTAGTGGGCATGCATGGTGTTTGAGTTTTGGAGTTTTGGGTGTTGGTGTTTTTGGAAGTGGACCGCGTGGAAGCCATTGATGAAGGCTTGGTTTTGTTTTTGTTTTTTTTTCGTGTAGAAGGAGGGAGATGGAGATGGTGATGTGTGTTGATGGTGATAGAGATAGGTACTTATGAAAGGTAGTCTTGGGTTTTGTTCTTTTGTAGCTTGGCACGTGAGCCGTCCTACACTTCCTCTTTTTTCTTTTTTTTATATTTTTGAATTTGGGTAGGATAGAAAAAGGAATATAGGGTAAATATAGATGAGATATGGTAAGGATAGGATTAGGTACATTAAAGATATGGTAAGAAAATATCGTTTGGAAATTTCGATCGACATGGGAGTTTTGGTCAATTTTGAAATGTGAATAAGATAGATTTTTGGCAATTATGTGGTCCATAATTCAATATCCATAAAATAGTTAATATGCAAGATAATCACGTAAAATATATAATATTAAACACAAATATACTAGCAATGGAATACACGGACACAATCATATAATCTCGTCTTATTCTAACCAGTCACGTTGGTTCGTAAAATAAATATGACGAATTTAATTGCTACTGATTCAACCAATTTCCAACCGCAAAATCTCAAAACGTCTTCTCGCTAACGCTTTTGTTAAAATGTCAGCCCATTGATTTTCAGTACCACAAAATTCGAGTTTAATGTTGCCCTTTTCTACATGGTCACGTAAAAAATGATGTCTAATGTCTATATGTTTAGTATGAGAATGCTGAGCTGGATTCTTAGAAATAATAATGGCACTCGTATTATCACAAAATAAAGGCATGAAACCAACATTAACACCATAATCACATAGTAGTTGCTTTATACAAAGTAATTGAGAACATACCAGTCCTGCAGCTATATATTCGGCTTTAGGAGTAGATAACGCAACTGATTTTTGCTTCTTTGAGCCCCAAGTAATTATGCATGGTCCAACAAACGTAGCGAATCCAGAGATACTTTTTCTATCTAAAGAACATCCTGCATAATTTGCATCTGAATATCCTACTAGATCGAAATTACACTCAAGTGGATACCATAAGTATAGATTAGATGTGTACCAATTAAATATCTCAAGATACGTTTAACTGCAATCATATGTGACTCTTTAAGACATGATTGAAATCTAGCACAGACACATACGGTAAACATAATGTTAAATCTACTTGCAGTTAAATATAATAAAGAACCAATCACACCTCGATATGTAGTTTCATCGACACACTTACCATTTTCGTCTAAGGTCAACTTTTTATCAGTTACCATAGGTGTGTCCATTGGATAAGCGTTCTCCATACCGAATTTCCTGATTAGCTCCTTGACATATTTCTGTTGGTGGATCTTTATACCTTCATTAGTTTGTTGAATTTGCAATCCTAGGAAGAATTTCAATTCTCCCATCATGCTCATTTCAAACTCTGAGGTCATTAGATCTGAAAAGTACTTGCACAATTTATTGTTAGTAGAATCAAAAATAATATCATCTACATAAATTTGAGCAACAAGTAAATCAGAACCCTCGGATTTTAGAAATAGGGTTGTGTCGACAGATCATATTTTAAAATTATTTTGTAATAGAAATTTAGACAATCTGTCGTACCATGCCCTAGGCGCTTGTTTCAAACCATATAAAGCTTTATTGAGTTTAAAAACATGGTTTTAAAATTTGCTATTTAAAAATCCGGGAGGTTGTTCAACAAAAACCTCTTCTTCCAAATATCCATTAAGAAAAGCAGTCTTAACGTCCATTTGTTACAGTTTCATTCATTTATGAGTTGCGAAGGCGATAAGCAAGCGAATAGCTTCAAGTCTTGCTAAAGGTGCAAAGGTCTTGTCATAATCAATCCCTTCTTGTTGATTATATCCTTGAACGACCAATCGAGCCTTGTTACGAACTATAACTCCTGAGTCATCCAATTTATTTCTGAATACCCATCGAGTACCAATCACAGTTCGATTTGTAGGTCGTGGCACAAGATGCCAAACTTTATTACGTTCAAACTGTTGAAGCTCTTTTTTCATTGCCACAATCCAGTCCGATTCTGCAAGTGCTTCTTTGATGTTGGTAGGCTCTATGGTAGACAGAAAAGAATAGAATGAACAAAAGTTATTTAATGTTCGTCTTCTTTTAACTCCCTTATTCAAACTTCCTAGGATACTATCCATAGGATAAGAACTCTTATATTTCCATTTCTTAGAGTTCCTAGGCTCATCATCATCTGATGAACTCTCACTTTCCTCAAATGATTCAGAGTCAAGATAAGTTCCCCCTGAGCTTTACTCCAGGGTTATAGTTAAAGTTGGTACAACTTTAGTTATAATATCTTGATCTGGGTTCAAAGTTATAGCATCATCAATTATAACTTCAGCTTCCTTTTCCTTGTTTTGAGTAGAGACATTCGTATCATCAACAATTGTCTCAGTTCTCTTTTCAAGATCATTTACGGATTTATCAAGTTCACCATTGATTCCTTTAATAAATTCTTCATTGATTTCTGGTAAATCATCCCTTGAAAGGCGAAAGTTGGGATCATTCATGTCTTCTTCTTCATTCTGTTCAGCTTGCTCAGGCACATTATCTTCATCAAATACAACATGAACACTTTATTCTATGGACAAAGTTCTTTTGTTAAAGACTTTAAAAGCTTTACTATGATTAGAATAACCAACAAACACAACTTCATCATTTCGTGGATCAAATTTGCTTAAATTACTTTTTCCATTATTATGGACAAAATATTTACTACCGAAGCAACAAAGATGAGTTATATTGGGTTTTCTCCCTCTTAAAAGTTCATAGGGAGTCTTTTTGAGAATTGTTCTAAATGAGGTTTATTGTGCACATAGCATGCAGTACTAATGGCTTCGGTCCAAAAGTTCTTAGGAAGGCGACTACACAAAAGCATAGTGCGAGCCATGTCCTCTAGTGTTCTATTCATACGTTCAACAACACCGTTTTGTTGTGGGGTTCGTGGTGCAGAAAAGTTATGTCCTACACCATTCTTCCTACAATATTCTATAAAAGCTTGATTATCAAATTCGGTGCCATGATCCGTACGAATGGAAACTAACTTCTTATCATACTTGTTTTGGGCAAGCTTCATTAATACTACAAGCTCATCGAAATTTTTCATCTTTAGTAAATAGAAAGATAGGCCAAACATACCTTGAGTAGTCGTCAACTAGGACGAATAAGTACCTTGATCCACCATGGCTTCTGACTTTCATAGTTCCACAGAGATCCATGTGTACCAACTCAAGTGGACGATCTATACTTACTACTTGTTTTGGTTTGAATGAAGATCAAACTTGATTGCATCGGGCACATGAGTCACACATTTTTTCTTATTCGAATTTGATTGAGAACTAAATCCCACAATTTGAGTTTCTTTAAAGTTGTTCGACTAATGTGTGCAAACCTCTTGTGCCACAAGCATGAATTATCTACACTAGCTTTTATGCAATTAAAGGAACTTGTAGTAACTTTGTTTAAAATCATATACACGTTCCTTTTACGTAGACCTTCTAGAATAACATTACGAGTACCTTCAATTATTATGCGACAAACATTTGAATGAAAAACTACTTTATTGCCTCTATCACATAATTGAGAGATACATAGCAAGTTATGTTTAAGACCATCTACCAGATACACATTATTAATAGAACGTGAAAGAGATATACCAATCTTACCTACACCGATTTGTTAGAGCTAGTGTCCTCCACAGTAAGTGTGATAACGTGTATAAATCTCTTACAGGTTCACAGGGTATATTTAGTATTCTTATCAGTTGATTAACGTTTATCGATAACAGTTGCCTTGCTAGAAGTTTGACGTTATTGTCATTTTAATGGCGGTGATCAACTGGTCCCTAAAAGTCACACCTAAAGGATGTGTTTGAGAGATATGATTATATGAAAAATATAATCATATTGATGCCTTATATGACTAAAAGGTTAGTCGATTTATATGACTAAAAGGTTAGTCAATGTAATGATGATACGATTATTTAATACGATTAAATAATACTAGCTGAGACGAATTAAATGTTAATTCGTAATTGAATATAAACTGTTATATCTAATTAATGTATATAATGTAATTATTTAATACGATTAAATAATGTAAGCTTAAACGAATTAAATTTTAATTCGTAATTAAATATAAACTGTTATATTTAATTAGCAAATTATAAATATACGATATTTATAATTGACGTATATATTATACGATATTGTCATAATAAATGATGTCAGACCGGTATTAATAAATCGACTACAAAATGTTGTATGGACTTATTGATATGTGACAAATGAAAGTAATAATACATACACATATTATACATTAAATAAATAAAAGAGGGAAGACTCCTATCTTGACTCCACTGCCTAAAACAAGTAGAAGAAAAAGAGGGAGACTCGTCCCTCTACTCTACTACTAGTTGGACGGTCCAAATAGGAGAGGAGGAGAGTTTTATATAAACTCTTCTTCTCTACTTTCTCATCATCACAATTACTTTCACAAAAATTATCAGTAATTTTTGTTGTTCATTCTAGCACAAACAAAGGCATTTCTCTGAACATCTTGGGTGCAACGATTTGGAGAATATCGATCTCGATATTTAATCTTAGGCCATATTGCTAGGACCAAAGGTTGATTCTAATCTTTATGTTTTTGTTTATGACTCTTATTTCATATATTATAATTTCATTATAATCCTTAAATTTCATGTTCGAAATACACCGATATTTCCCACAAGTGGTATCAGAGCATAAGCTACGAAATTATTTTATATGATTTTTCATGAATGAAATATTGAATTAAAATTTTCAGAAAATTTTTTTATTCGGTTGGATTTTTGTTTTTTGGCCGTGTATTTTTTATTTTTTTGATTTTGATTCTTGTTTTCATTTGATTTATTTGTTTTCATTTGATTTATTGATATTGTTGTTTTAATATGTTAAGATGACAATATGATAAATTTGTAGATGTTTTAATTTAATAAGGATTAAATTAAAATGTAAATGGAAATTGTTTTGAATGTTTATGAACATTTGTTTTGCTATATATTTTCGGCATACATGATGATTAAATTGTTGTTTTGCATCATGATTCATTAATTTTAATGATGTTCAAATCAATTATGATTAGTCAAATATTAAGATAATCGATTTAATCATGATTTAGATATTCATTTTAAAATGTTAAATTGAATCATCTAGTTTGTATCAATGTTTAATAATTATTTAATGTTGATAATTGTACCGATCTTGAAATATTAGCAACATCAAATTAAATAAATAAAAAAAAAACAGCCCGTGGCTGCTGTCTTATAAAAAAAAGAAATTTTTTTTTGGTTTTTGTTTTTATTTTTTATTTTTGGCCGAATTTTTTTTTGTTTATGCATTATAATGATAATGTATGATTGTTGTGAAAAAGTTCACAATTATTGGATACCCAATTATTTTAAAACGGTTTAAAATAATGTTGGATTAATTCATATTATACGATAATATGAATTAAAATTGGATTATGTTTGATTGGAATTATTGTGAGCAATTAAAGAATTGTCACATAATTTTGATCATTTAAAATAGGTGGTTTGGATAAATTACTCTACATAATTAAAGAATTATGTCTTGAATGACTAATTTATTGTTGATGCATTTTATTTTGTTGAATGATTTGTTGAATGGGTTATTTACGTATTTTTGCAATTGGTTGTAATTTGTATTACCTAGTGTGGCCTTAGTTGATTATGTTTTCGTAATGATGGAAACATGATCTTGATGTAATTTTGAGATCTCGAATCTCCTTTTGTTTTCTTTGAAATTATGTTTTTAAATTAGAATGTAAATAAGTTTATATTTTGTAATTTATTAAATGTAATTTGAGAAGACTAAAGATGGAGATCGGATTGCTCACTCCCGCTACATGGACCAAGATGGAACATCAAGACAAGCTTTTCGGGTCCAATTATGGATGGATTCCAAAGTTGTATTTTGTTCATTTTGGTAGATAGGCCACACTAGGACTTTGTAATTTTGCGTATTTTTCGTTCTTGTTGCTTTTATTCACATGATAGTTAGTGCATCATATTCCGCCTAAACCAAACCACCTACTACTTAAAATGCATGAAAATTGACTCATATAGTTTGGATGTTAGTTATCATGGACATAAAGATGTCACACGAATTTTAAGCCATCATCTTAGTTTATTCATTCTCGCATGCTAGATATTCGTTCACTTACAATGAATTAAAATAAAGTTGATGGGATCTTCCTCTAAAACCTAAAATTGAGACTAGTCTTTATAGGCCAAACTACTATGAATCCCTTCTTCGTCGGTAGGCATATAGGACCTTACTCTCCATATGACCCCTTCTACGTTGGGTAAGTAGTATGTGTTGACTTATTTTACGTCAACATTATAATCCGAAGAGTTTCTCGTGATTATGATGGACTATAGATAAAATTTTATCGACCAAGAATTCTAAAGGTAGAATTAGCCAAGAGGTTGGCTTATCAATTTACAGATAATTGAGTCTTGGGATCATTTATATAATTCTTGAGGGAGCTCAGTTGTATAAATGCTTGAATCTTCGCATTAAACAAGTTTTTGCACTAGACTTAATTCATATCGATGAGTATGCTTATTATTATATTTTTCTTCTTTTTCGCTGTGTAGAATTCGTCTTATATTGATAATACTACTATAACAAATGGCTGGACATAATGATGTCCCTATGCCAAGTGACTTCGTTATGGAAGCGGATGCGATAAAGAACGTACTCATCTTTGCAATGGAAAACAATTTGCAAACACGCTTCATTGCCCAAGGTGTAAATAAGATTTTCACCACGCTCACTAACGAATTTTCAAAAGCACCGAGAATCGTTACTTATGAGCATACATGTCGCTTCTTTGAGGCGAAACTCCAGAAGGGCCAACCGGTTAGCCCACACATTCTTGATATGATTGAGAATGTCGAGAAACTGGAGGCACTTGATTGCAAAATCAGTGAGAGCATAGTCATTGACCGTGTGCTTCATTCACTTCATGATGGTTTTGCCCTTTCCAGGACAAATTACTACATGAATGACATGAAGAAAAGTCTTCATGAGCTACACTCCTCGTACAGACCGAGAAGGATCTGAAATTGAGTGGGAGCATGAAGCAAGATGTTCTCATGATTTCCAACAAGAACAAAGGTAAGGGCAAAGCTCCTGGCGACCTAAATGTAGGGAAGCCAAAGTTTAAGAAGTCAGGAAAGATTAAGAGTGGGCCTAGTGAGACTAGTAGTTCACAAGGCAAGGCAAAGAGCAAGGACAGTGACATTGAGTGCCACCATTGTCACAAGACTGGGCATTGGAGGAGGAACTGTCCCGTGTACCGTGAAGACATAAAAGCAGGTCGCGTCACTCCTGTTGGTAAGTCATCTTATATTCATATGATTGAGATCAACCATGCAAGTTTCGGAACTTGGGTACTTGATACAGGTTGTGGTTCTCATCTGTGTAATCATTTGCAGGGCCTAAAAAACATCACACCTCTCGCAAAGGGTGATGTGGACCTGCGAGTCGGGAATGGAGCAAGAGTTGCTGCAGTCTCAATGAGAACATATGTAATCCAACTCCCGAGTGGATTTGAGTTGTATTTAACATTATATCTGTTTCCGTGCTTGACAAAGACGGTTTTTCATTTTCAATAAAAGACAATAGCTTTATTTTCTCTTTGAATGAAATGATTTATGGCAAAGCAGTTTCCATGAATGGCATTTATATCTTAGATCAAACCACAGACATATTACATGTGAATAATAAGAAAGTAAAGGTTGGTGACAAAGATCAAACTTATCTATGGTGCTGTCGTATGGGACACATAAATGAAAAACGTGTAAAGAAGCTCATTGAGAATGGGACTATCTCCCCATTTGATTACGAATCATTTGGCACGTGTGAATCATGTCTTATCGGCAAAATGACTCGAATTTCCTTCAAATGTGTTGGAATGCGTGCTAATGACCTATTAGGACTCATACATACTGATGTATGTGGACCTATGTCAATCAACGCAAGAGACGGCTATAGATATTTTATCACTTTCACGGATGATTTGAGTAGATACGGATATGTCTACTTAATGAAACATAAAAGTGAGTCCTTTAAACAGTTTAAGGAATTCCAGAATAAGGTTGAGAACCAACTGCGAAGAAAGATTAAAGCACTTCGATCAGATCGTGGTGGCGAATATCTTTCAAATGAGTTTGATCAACACCTTAAAGACTGTGGCATAGTATTACAGTTAACTCCACCTGGAACACCTCAATTAAATGGTGTGTCCAAACGGAGAAATCCAACATTACTTGATATGGTTCGATCCATGATGAGTCACACGGTAGTACCTGATTCACTATGGGGTTTTTCTCTTTTGTCAGCTGCTCTAATACTTAACCGAAATCCGTCTAAAGCTGTAGACAAGACTCCATATGAGATAGGGAAGGGAACGGTCCCTAACTTATCCTTTATTCGGGTTTGGGGCTGCGAGGCTTATGTCAAGTGGAGACACGAGGATAAGCTCGGCCCGCGATCGATCAAGACATACTTTATTCGTTATCCAAAAGGAATGTTTGGTCATTACTTCTTTTTGTCTACCGAACATCGAGTTTTTGTTGCGGCTAGTACGAAGTTCTTAGAGAAAGAGTTTCTCGAGAACAAGTCAACTAATAGAACCTCCGATCTGTTGTAGATTCAAGAATCAACAACCGAGCAACCGATGGAGGAAGATGTTCCTTCAACTTCTGCTACGGTTAACATTCCTCTTGAACCTAGGAGGTCGGGTAGAGTCTCCATTCCTCCAGACAGATACATTGGTATGGTCGAGGAGAATGATAGAGATGACATTTTACTCATAGAGAGTAACAAACCCGCTACCTATAAAGGTGCCATGACCTGTTCCGACTCTAAGCTATGGCTTGAAGCCATGCAATCCGAGATGGACTCCATGTATGAGAATGACGTATGGGATCTTGTTGATTTGCCTGATAAGGTACGACCTCTTTAGTGCAAATGGCTTTATAAGATAAAGCATTCCATAGAAGGACAACCACACACCTATAAGGCACGACTAGTGGCAAAAGGTTTCACTCAAGTGCAAGGATTGCATTATAATGAAATTTTTGCACCCGTAGTTATGTTGCGTTCCATTCGGATAATCTTAGCGATTGCCGCTTTTCATGACTATGAAATTTGGCAGATGGATGTGAAAACCGCCTTCTTAAACGGTTATTTGGAGGAGGAATTGTACATGGTAAAAACCGAAGGTTTCATTGATCCTAAAAATCATAAGAAAGTTTGCAAGCTTAAGCGTTCCATTTATGGACTTAAGCAAGCTTCTCGGAGTTGGAATCATCGTTTCGACCAGGTGATAAAAGAAAATGGTTTCACTCGATCGGTCGAGGAACCATGCTTGTATGTCAAGTCGAGTGGGAGTAAGATTGTCTTCTTGATATTGTAGGTCGATGACATACTCTTGATTGGGAATGACATTCCTCTCTTATCTTCGGTAAAAGTATGGTTAAAGAACCATTTCCAGATGAAAGATCTGGGTGAGGCACAACGCATATTGGGGATCCGTATCTATAGAGATAGATCACGACGAATGTTATCACTTAGTCAGGAGTCTTATATAAATAAGATTCTTGAAAGGTTCAGCATGACCAACTCCAAGAAGGGGTTCCTTCCAATGATTTCTGGAATGTATTTGAGTAAAACTCAGGCACCCAAGATATCGAAAGAGGTCGAGCGCATGAGTCGTGTTCGTTATGCATCAGCCATAGGATCGATCATGTATGCCATGATATGCACACGTCCAGACGTGGCATATGCATTGAGTATGACGAGTCGGTACCAAGGCAATCCAGGTGAAACACATTGGATGGCTATTAAAAACATCCTTAAGTACTTATGGAGGAGATACTAAGCTATGCGCAATCGGTTACGCGGATGCTAGCTTCCAAACGGATCGAGATGAATCGAAATCTCAGTCTAGATTCGTCTTTACTCTTAATGGCGCTGCGGTCAGTTGGAAAAGCTCCAAACAGAGTGTTATAGCAGATTCTATGACTGAGTCCGAGTACTATGCCGCTTTGGAAGCTACAAAGGAAGCTATATGGATGCGTCAATTCTTACAAGGACTAACCGTAGTTCCTAGTTCGAATGACCCAATCACCATCTATTGTGATAATAGAGGTGCCATCTTCCAAGCTAAGGAGCCTAAGTCTAGCAACAAGTCTAGACATGTACTTCGGAAGGCTCACATGATCCGAGATTACGTGGAGCAACAGGAGATAGTGATAGACAAGATTGCTTCGGATGACAACATCGCGGACCCTCTCACTAAACCATTAAAATATGATAAGCATGAAGGGCACATTATTTCCATGGGAATTAAACGTGTTCCTGAGTTGTAGTAGTTGTTTATATGGATTAGATAAATGTCTCTTTTTCATATATTATTCATAACATCATCGTATTGTTTCATATTTTGTTTTTCATGTGGATTGTACGACAACATTGAACGCCACAAAGTGAACTGAATTACATTATATTTGTTTTGGTCCGTAATCGCCCAAATGAGCTGATAACTCTGGCAATTATTTTGTGAAGTTGATTGATGGTGGGTTCAACGAGCCATAAGTCAAACGGTTGACTGATCGATCACAGATACGAGTTATAAAGATACCTCGTAGGACATCGTGACAACGTTATGGAGTCCTAAATGTTTAAGAACATTCGGTGCCAGGTCGTGGATTGGACGTCCATAGTGTTCCTAGAGTCGATTCTTTTGACTATCGACTGTCTCTTGAGATTAAGGCAGTTTTTGGGTGACTTTGGTTTCTTTCTCATGGTCGACCGTAACAGGAGGCTAAGCA
>JAIUZE010026130.1:0-11502 GCA_022085475.1 Heliosperma pusillum | reverse complement strand
AATGCTCTTGTACTTTTACCCGATGAACTGGTACCGAGGTTAGTTCAGAAGCTTCAGATACAGTTCGTTGGGAAAGGATTTGATTATCTTGGTGCTTTGACCGCGGAACCTGATTTTTATCGTGAGATTCGTACTTGTTTACCGGAGGATGCTACTTTTATCGCCATTCGAGCAAAAATATCACTTGGGCAAGCGAAGGATTGTGTGGTGGATAATGATGGCTACCTTCGTTACCATGGTAGAATGTATGTTCCGAGAAGTGCCGAGTTGAGAAAGAGAATACTTGATGAAGCTCACCTTTCTCCTTATTCTATTCATCCTGGCGGTGACAAAAGGTATAAAGATTTGAGACCACAGTTTTGGTGGCCTAGGATGAAGATTGAAGTAAAGGAGTATGTTAGTAAATGTCTTACTTGTCAGAAGGTGAAGATTGAACATCAAAGACCCGGAGTTTCGCTTGAACCTTTGCGAGATTTCTCTGTGGACATGGGAAGTCCTAGTTCTATGGAATTAGCTGATGGCTTGCCTACTACTTCTAGTGGAAAGAATGCTATCTGGGTTATTGTGGACCGTCTAACCAAGTGTGCCAGATTCGTACCTATTAAAGAAACTTGGGAGATAGAGGTCTTGGCTAGTGCTTATGTGAGAGAGATCGTCCGCTACCATGGGGTGCCTAAAGATATAGTTTCCGATCGTGATCCGAGATTCTGTTCCAGATTCTGGTCGGCTTTACAAGAAGCCATGGGTAGCAAATTGTTAATGAGCACCGCTTTTCATGCCGCGACTGATGGTCAGACCGAGAGAACGATCCAAACCTTGGAAGATCTTCTTCGATCTTGTGCTTTAGACTTTCATACATCTTGGGAGAAGAGTTTGCCTTTGGTGGAATTTTCTTATAACAACAGTTATCATGCATCTATTAAGATGTCACCATACGAGGCTTTATACGGTAGGAAGTGCCGTAGTCCTGTTTGTTGGGATCAAGTACAAGATGATCATATGTTGAGTCCCGACATTGTTACTGAAACGATCGATCAAGTTTAAGTCATTCGTGAACGAATGAAAGCCGCTCAAGATAGACAGAAATCCTATGCCGATGTTCGTCGACGACCGCTTGAATTTGATGTTGAGGACCGTGTATTCCTTAAAGTATCACCAATGAAGGGAGTGAAACGGTTTGGGGTGAAAGGAAAGTTGAGTCCTAAATATATTGGACCGTTTCGTGTGCTTCAAAGAGTTGGTCCTGTTGCTTATCGTCTGGAATTGCCTCCGAACTTGAGCAAAGTTCATGATGTGTGCCATGTTTCGCAATTGAAGAAGTATATCAGTGATCCGAGTCATATTATTCAAGAAGAAGTGTTGGACTTGGAACCTAATTTGGCTTTGGAAGAAAGGCCGATTCGTATACTTGAAAGGGCTAACAAACAACTCCGAAACAAGGTGGTGCCTTTAGTTCGTATCCTTTGGCGTTGTGGCAACGTCGAATCAGAAACTTGGGAACCCGAAGCTAAAATATTAGCTAAATATCCCGAGCTCTTTGCTTGAGGTAATTTTCCTTCTTTCTTTCCTCTTTCTACTCGATTTAACCGTTCGAAGATTTCGTACCTTCTATCGATATTCTTGATGCTGACGAGAACCTGCCGTTCCGTAGATAAGACCCCGTATTTTATTACAAATATATTTTTAACGGTTTTGAAATAGACCTACATATATGTTACGTCCCTTCTTCTAAGTTTCGAGGACGAAACTTTTTAAAAGGAGGGGTGATTGTAACAACCCGAAAAGTACCCAATTTACTTAGCAATAGCTTATGGATACTTTTCAGTAGAACTTAAGTTTTAATATAGGAATTTTTGTTCCGAGTCGTATTTTGAAATTCCGCGTTCGTATTTGGAATTTTTGAGAGATTTCATGAAAAGACCGTTTTTGGTCGTCTTTGACTTTTCTTGACTTTTTTAAACCGTCTTTGACTTTTTCTTGACTTTTTAAAGTCGTCATTGACTTTTTCTTGACTTTTAAGTCGTCCTAAACTTTTCGGGACTTTTAAGTCATCTTCGACTTTTCTCTACTTTTCAGTCAACTTTGACTTCCGTTGACTTTTCCCGACTCGTCTCATAAGTTTGAAGACCGAAATTTTATTTAAAAAAATGATATTTTTGATTTATTTTTATTTAGATTTATTAAGATTTATCATAATTTAATATAATTATTTTGAATTTATTCGGAATTTAAAGAATAACGTTTACGGTTTTAACCGAACGTCATTTAACTATTCCCGACTCATCGTAAAGCGCGAAACGAAATCAAAACTCGACTTTGGCATGAGTCACACGCGCGTGTCATCGCTTTCCACTCACCATTAGATGTTTTATTTATTTTGATTAAAATAATCAAAATATCTAGATATTTACTTACTTTATCGATCCGTCAACGAAGATTACGCAAATCGAGCAAAAACAGACCGAATCCTCACCATATAACACGGCTACTTTAGTGCTCTAATAGATCTTGATATTTTAATTTCTTTTGATTAATATATCATAATATCTAGATATTATTTTACTTTATCGATCAGTTAACGAAAACTACGCAAAACGCTCGAAATCGGACCCGACAAGCTCAACATCACACGGCTCCCTTACCCACTCTTAAGCCCTGATATTTTCATTATTTTTCATTTTAATATCATAATATCTTGATATTAACTTTATCGTAAATTATATTTAATCATTTACCGTAAAATAATTATTTAACGCGAGTCAATTACGTAACAACAATTTCAAAACTCGACATCTTTATTTGGCCTATATTACACGGCTCAACCCACTCTCCACTCACCAACAACTTTTCATTTTTACAACAACTCAAATAAAGATCAAAACATCACTTTATTAAATCGATCTTCGTGTTCTTCGTCGTTCATCAATCGTTCTTCATCGTTCTTGAGCAAAACCTTTATAAAATCTTCGTTTCTTAATTAAATCCATCCTAATTTAGATTTCTAGGATCTCCTCTTCGCTCTCCATCTTCTAGTACGGTTTATTTTCAATTCCGTCAAGATCGTTTTCAACATTTAATTATGGAAAATTAAGTTTAAGTTCTAATAATTGTTTTTCTTGTGATTTCTTATAGGGGAAGAGTTTGAAGACGAATTTGGAGACTCTTATATTTTGGGTGAAGACTAGTAGAAGGGTTTCTTAATTATTACTTCTTATTATTTTGTGCTAAGTGATTTTGGCTAGCTAAGGTAACATTTCCGATTTACTCGACGAATTAATGTCACATAGGTTTTAGTTTATGTTCATGTTATGGTTATTTAGGATTTGAGTTAGTAATATAGCCTTTAGTTTTATT
Organism: Heliosperma pusillum; assembly: GCA_022085475.1. Lineage (NCBI taxonomy): Eukaryota > Viridiplantae > Streptophyta > Magnoliopsida > Caryophyllales > Caryophyllaceae > Heliosperma > Heliosperma pusillum. The sequence continues at coordinate 8,148 of JAIUZE010026130.1, read as the reverse complement.
TATTTGGATTTTGGTTCATCTTTATATTTTTGGTTCATGTTTTATGATTTATGGATTTTTAGCTAGTAATATGTTAAGTAGTGGTTATTATGTTGTTTTATGATTTTTGATGATTTTTATGTGGTATGGAATTTTATTGTTGTTTTATGATTTTTGATGATATTTTTATGTTGCATGGAATTTTATTGTTGTTTTATGATTTTGGATGATTTTTAAGTTGTAGAGAATTTTTATGATGATTTATTGTTTTTGATGATTTTTGAGTTGTAGGAAATTTTTATGATGATTTATTATTCTTGAAGAATTTTAATTATTTTTACTAAGTTATGATTTTGTATGATGTTTGTTAAAATGGTTGTTTGATGATTAAAAACATGTTGGAATTGATTTGATGTTGTTGTTGGGTGAACCGTGGGGTTTGGACTGAACCGGACCAAACCAGGCCGGTCCAGGCCGGTTCAGACCGGTCTGGGTTGGTCCATGGTGGGTCCGGGTTTTGGTCTTTGGGTTGTGTCGATGTTTGATTGATTGGTTGTTGTTTTGACGGGTTTTAAATATGTTAAAGCATGCGGGAAATATTAGGAAAACGGTTTTAGAAAAAATGTAAAATCTGCCACTTTAGCCAAATCAGGCTGTGAGGCCCAAATCAGGCCCATGTGGGTCCGGCCCAACTCAGCCCGTGGGTCCCACTTTGGGACTTGTGACGGTTTTTGAGTTATCGTCATTTTATCGCGTTTTGTAATAATTAGCAAGCGAGAAATATTAATAAGTAAAATATTTAATTAAAAAGGTTTTTCATTAAATTATTATTTCTCACATGTTAGAAATTATAAGACGAGACCGTAGTTTAATTTAATCTCCTTTTAAGTCAAACGGGTTTTTGGGTATAATATGATAATTCACATGTTAGAAGTAGTAATAAAATAACATGTAATGAATATGTTGATTTTATGTCTATGTGATAAAGACTCTGCTTCTAGCCGGTTTGATCCAACGGGTTTGGTCAAACTAAGATCTAGTCAGCCCCGATTTGACTGATGACCCGGCGCGGGACTCGGGTCGGGGATTTGTCTTCAAGTAAAGTTGTATTTAATTACTGAATTAGCCTTAGTAGATACGAGGCGATATGATATTTGATTATTATTGATATGCAATTAGTCACATGATAGGATGTATTCCCGTGACTGTTTATTTATATGGTTGGTGTCGTGTTGACTAAGTACCCATAGAGAATTATGGATATATGGCGTCTTGACCATTCTAATTCTAAATGAGTATCTTGGACCATGACATTGATAGGCCCGTACGATCTTTAACGAGCATATGGAGTTCACTGCTTGATAGCTTTTGTGTCTCGGCTTGGTGGGTTTATATCCAAGTCGGGGCATGGCTGCCTAGTTCCACTTTGGAAATGGAGCCAGCTTAAGTACTAGCCATCTCTGCTTAGGGGGTCGCCTAGTAGAGGTTCTCATGTACGGTTATGTCATGGGACGGGGAATGGAATAGCTGTTGTCGCTAGGTCTGATCAGTCTAGGACTAGGATGTTTTCCTACCTTGTGGTATAGCCGCGAGTTACAGAAGTCGACTATTGACTGGGCTAAGAACTTATGCCTGTTTGTAGAAGTATTGGTCTTTCATGTTTGTATGATTCTATGAGTTCTAGAAGGTGAGATGCAAGCCGGCTAGGATTGATAGAGTTTGGATTAACGTTGTTAACTGATTCACATGATTACGTGTTGATTAGGGTTTGAGTGTATCAGGGCCATGTTACTTGGTAACCGCTGAGCCAGCATACCAGCTTCCCTACCTCGAGTTATATTTATTACCGAATTCACATGATAGCTTTCATATGCTAGGTTATATGTTAGTTAACTGTTTCATAACATGAAAAGCATATCATATATGTTAAGGTTTTGTATTTTCTATATACATTGCTTTTATGTCTTTCATGTTTCATTAAACTCGACATTTCGTGGCTGGGAGAACTCGGAGTTACTCCCCACTGACTGTGGCTTCCGTGTTTATATTTAATGCGGTCGAACAGGTGGTGATGCATATTTTGTGGTACATGACGAGCTAGCGAGCGAAGTATTTTACCTTGGACCTATATTCGGTTCATAGTTTGTATATTATTAGATACACTTTTATTTCCGTATTTATACGGGAGATATGTCTCCCGTCTTGTACATTTCGTTTGTAGAATATTATTTCCGTTTTGTAATGACCTTTTTATTTTATGACACCTTCGTTTTGTACTATCTTATTTCTTTTATGTATTTAAATAAATTTTTTTTTTCTTTCCGCAAATTTGAGGGTGTCACAGTCTAGTCGTTGTGAAAAACCTTGATCAACGAGTCGAGCTTATATCGTATGATTTCATTTTTCTCGTTGCGTTTTCGCACAAATACTCATTTGTATCCGACAGGTTTTATATTTTTAGGGGTCTTAACTATTGGACCAAAAACCTTTCGTTTTGTTAATGATTTACACTCTGCTTGGATAAGATCCTTCCACTTAGGCCAGTCATTTTTGTTTTGGCATTCTTCGACAGATTGTGGTTCAGGATCATCAATATGCTCATGACATCTAGAGCTATTGTAAAAGCAAACATATTATCGGGAATAATTTTATTCTTATCCCAGTCTTTTTTTGTACCAGCATAATTTATAGATATTTCATTGTTTTGAGGTACATGTGCCTCATGAGGTGAAACTTGTTCATTTGTATTTGATTGTTAGATCAAATTTTCAGGGAGGTCGTCCTATCCCGAAATGATGACTTCTGATTTCTTTTTCTGTGGAACTGAATCCTTGCACCAAGAGGTCGGCCACGCTTTAAACGTGGCTTCGAGTCTTTTATATTATCATGATCTCCTTCTGGGATACGTACTTTTGCTGGGGCATTTGCAGCATGTATATGCGATTTTGTCACCCTTCCTGTATCAGTAAACATCGGGCATTCTATTTGCAATATTCTGCAAATGTATGATTTTTTTAACTTCAAGATCACATTGCTTTGTACGAGGATCAAATTGGGCTAATGTTGGTGTATTCCATGAAATCTCACGAAGTTCCTCACGCTTTAGTTTTTCTCCCCCTAACGCCGGGAAATTTGACTCGTCGAATTTGCAGTCTGCAAATCTTGCTTTAAAAGCATCTCCCTTTAAGGGCTCTAAGTATCTGATGATGGATGGAGAATCATATCCAACATATATACCGAGTCGACGTTGAGGACCCAATTTTGCTCTCTGTGGTGAAGCTATTGGGAAATACACTACCCAACACAAAATTTTAATATGAGATATATTTGGTTGACGCCAAAGTACAAGTTGTACATGAGAATAGTGTTGATAACTGGTTGGTCTGATACGTACTAGTGATGCTGCGTGTAATATTGCGTGACCCCATGTTGAGAATGGTAACTTTGACCGTAAGATTAATGGTCGGACAATCAACTGCAATCGTTTAATAAAACTTTCTGCCATACCATTTTGTGTGTGCACGTGGGCAACTGGGTGTTCAACATCAATATCGATTGACATGCAATATTCATCAAATGTTTTAGATGTAAATTCACCAGCGTTGTCAAGACGAATAGATTTAATATTAAAATCTGGGAATTGAGCTCGTAGTTTTATAATTTGTGCAAGAAGTCTTGCAAATGCAATGGTACGAGTTGAATGTAGACAAACATGCGACCACCGTATTGAGGGTGAATTGGTCCACATATAGTACCTTGAATTCGTTGTAGGAAATTAGGGGATTCAACACCAACTTTCAATAAAGATGGTCTGACTATTAATTTTCCTTGATAACAGGTGTCACGTTGCACTGATTATTGGATAAGATTTTAAAATTCTTTAAGGTATGCCCATCCGAATTTTCTACAATTCGACGCATCATTGTCGTTCCAGGATGACCTAATCGGTCGTGCCAAATTTTAAAGATATTGGAATCAGAAATTTTTAATTGTCTCACAACAAGGTGTGATTACATTAGGGTAGAATGATATAATCTTGAAGGCAAGCAAGGAATATTTTCTATTACTTGTTTATTTCCCGAGATAATGGTAGTAATGCACAAGTACTCTATGTTGGCCTTAGTTATTGTCTCAAGATGATACCCATTAAGACGGATATTTTTAAGACTTAACAAATTTCGCTGAGACTTTTTTTAGAATAAGACATCATGAATATGAACTTTTGTACCATTTGGTAACATGAGCAATGCATTTCCATGCCCCTCAATTATACTCGATGCTCCTGATAGAGTATTAACATTAGCCGCGGCTAATATTAAATGAGAGAAAATTCGTTTGTTGCGTAGAATTGTTGTGTTGTTGCACTATCTACAAGACATATAACTTCATCATTTGCTTGTAACCTTTTACTAGTAATTTCCATCATCCTTTAAGAAGAGGAAAATTGAATAAATAAATAAATAATACATAATAAATCAAGATGGAATAATAAAGTTGGAAAACAAAATCGAATTTCATTACTAAAAGGAATAATCAAACTGACTCATATGATAATATGCGAGAACTAATTGTTTGAAATGAAAAAAACCTTCCTAGACCAAGACAATCATCATTGTCATTTATTGAACATAAATATAGTAGCACTAAATAAATTTGGTAAATGGCTGTAGATATCGCCAATGAAAGTATCAATATCATCAAATTCGCTACATTTTGGAGCAGCCTTAAAATCAGGAAGATCGAAATGGACACTGTCATTTGGTACTTCATATTGACCAAAATTGGTTTCAACATTTTTTGCCTGGATTGAAGACTTATAGAAATCAACAAGGTGTTTAGGTGTACGACAAGCATTTGCCCAATGTCCATGTGAGCCACATCGATGACATATAGTCTCATCTTTCTTCCCCTTCTTTTGGTAAGAGCTAGAACCAACCTTCTTTTTGTTGATGAATTTTTTAGGGCCTAACCCATGAAATTGCCATTTTCCACCTCTCTCAACAATAGTAGCATTTGCTTCGGTAATAGGGATAGGTAATGAGCTTGGGGGGTGTGTTTGGTGATTTTGCATCAACAATTCATTGTTTTGTTCAGCAACCAACAGACAAGAGATGAGCTCCGAATTTTTTTTGAATTGACGCTCTCTATATTGTTGTTAGAGAACCAAATTTGAAGCATGAAGGGTTAAATAAGTTTTCTCCAAAAGGTCAGATTCAGTATTGGTTTCTCTGCAAAATTTCAAACGAGAAACTATCTGAAAAAATGTTGAATTGTATTCAATGACACTTTTGAAATCTTGTAAGCGAAGGTGCATCCATTCGTACCTTGCACGTGGAAAAATAACTGATTTTCGATGGTTGAAACGACCTTTTAATTATGACCACAGAGTACACGGATCTTTCACCGTTAGATATTGTGCCTTTAGAGATTCGTCGAGATGACGACGAAGAATAATCAAAGCCTTAGAACGATTCTCAAGAGATTCTTCATTCCCTTCAATAATAGTGTTAGCAAGAGAGGCGACACTAAGGTGCATTTCAGCATCCAAAATCCATGACAAATAGTTCTTGCCCGATATGTCAAGGGCTAAAAATTCTAACTTTGAAAGCTTCGATATCGCTCAATAGGTTGAGTTACGTGTTGATAACGTTTTATAGATTAATGAAGGAGAGAATATGGATTTCTTATTCAGTGTCATGAACAAAGTAAATGGCCTCTATATTTATATAGAGCATTGATACAAGGGCATCTAAGTTATAAGAGGAGAAGAAAGATTGTATAGTATCTTTCATATTCTTACTTCATTTACAACAGGTTTAAATATTCATATCTTTATTCGAAACCTAAAAAGGAAGAAAAGAACCAATAAAACATACACTCTCAACACATACAATTGTTGATTGTGTTTTGCTAAATTTCTCCCACTCATGTGAAATTTTGCCTTGCCGCAACTCAACCTTAACAGTCTTGTTAATTTCACCCAAATTATTTATAATCTCAAAATATTTTGGATGGATACATAAGGCGAAGGGTGACTCATATTTATAATCATAGGATCACCATACCTTATGTAATTTTACGATGTGGGACAATTCTTTTTTTTTATACGTAGTTTATTCACCACGCCTACATTATTTTTCAATATGGGACAAAAAACATACTAAATAGTACACCATCAAAATTATTATTTATGATAATTTGTTAAATTATTATTTATGATGATGTAAATTTATGTAAATTTCTCTATTATGGAGTTATGTAAATTTCTCTTTTATGGAGATAATAATACAAACTTTTAAGAGCTTTATAAGACAATACTTAAGAGACTCACATAAGTTTCAAGGATGATATCATCCTACCTTTAGGTAATTTTTCGATGTGGGATAATTCTACGATTTATACATAGTATATTCACCACACCTACATTATTTTCCAAAGTGGGACAAATAAAATACTAAGTAGTACACCATTTATTTTGTAAAATAACTATTTATATTATACTAATATTATTAGAATAATAAAAAAAATTAATTTTTTTTTATAAAAAATTCACATACTTAGGGGAGTGATAACGCCACTCGAAAAATGCTTATGCCACCCACTTTTGTGAGAGAATGTATTTATATTAATTTAATCATTCACTCACATAATTGAGTGGCACAAGCGATTTCCGAGTGGCATTAAGGCTTTGTTTCGTAAAACTAACTGAAAAAGTACCTGAAATCGAAAAGGTAGCTAAAAATTAAGAGCTGATAAGGTAACTGGTTTTATTAAAACTGTTTGGAAACTAGCTGAAAATGTTGTTGATATGTTGATAAATGACGTAAAAGGATATGGTTTGTTATTGTTATTATTTATGTTGAAGGGTAAATAAGGTAAAAAAAAATTAAAAGAGGTACCTGAAATCTCAAATGCTACTCTATGTAGCATTTCATTTCAGGTACCTTATTTGCTACAAAATGCTACTTGCCAAACACTCTAAAAAAATAAGTTACCTGAAATATTTGCCAAAAAAGCTACTTCGGAGAAAAAAGGTACCTGAAACGTGCTGCAAACAGAGCCTAACACTTCTCCATACTTATACTCTAGTTATATCATATTATAAAGATGATGTTGACGCTTTAAAATCGTTCGAAAAAAGCTTATTTTATAAATACATATTGATGATTGATTGATTGATTGATTGATTCACCTCAATATACTTGACAGGGATATCAAACCAGACAACCTTCTTCTGGACAAAAATGGCCATATGAAGCTTTCAGATTTTGGCCTTTGTAAGCCTCTTGATTGTTCACCTTTGTCCACAATCAAGGAAAATGAATCCATGGATGACATCTCTAAGGAATCAATGAACATCGATGGATCATTGCCTGCTGCTGGTAATGGCCACTGTTGGCGAAGCGCTCATGAACAACTTCAGCAGTGGCAAAGGAACAGGAGGAAACTCGTATGCTCATTACGCCTTTTAGAACACTTTAGGTCGTGGGTGGCAATATTTTTTGTTGATATGCATGCCAAATGCCAACTTCACTGTAGTTCATGTATAGGATTTGATGTCTTACTGTGAACTTGATTGCTTCTACGATACAAATTTGTAGTTACATTTTGCTAATGTTCCTTGCAAAATACTCCGTAGCAACTTTGACATGTAAAAGTATGCTAGATTTAGGTAATGCTGCAGTCATTTGTATGGGTAGACTATACAATTGTAACAACCCGAAAAGCACCCAATTTTTCTAGTAAAAATATTTACTGACACTTTTCAGCAAAGTTAAGTTTTTAAAATAGAATTTATTGTTTCGAGTCGTATTTTGAAATTCCGAGTTCGTATTTGGAATTTCTGAGAGATTTCATGAAAATCCCGTTTTTAAGTCGTCTTTGACTTTTCTTGACTTTTTAAAGTCGTCATTTACTTTTCTTGACTTTTAAGTCGTCATTTAACTTTTCTTGACTTTTAAGTCATCATTGACTTTTCTTGACTTTTAAGTCGACTTTGACTTTCGTTGACTTTTCCGACTCACCTCGTAAATTTAAAGACCAAAATTATAATTTTAAAAATAATAAATTTAATTTATTTTTATTAAGATTTATTTGAATTTATGATAATTTAATATAATTATTTTGAATTTATTCGGAATTAAAGAATAACTTTTACGGTTTAATCCC
>JAIUZE010026125.1:0-31239 GCA_022085475.1 Heliosperma pusillum | reverse complement strand
TGAGCCGTGAGCTTATAGACAAATAAGGCTGTCAGATTTTGAATTCGTTGTTACGTAATTGACTCGCGTTTAATAATTATTTTACGGTAAACGATTTAATATAATTTACGATAAAGTAAATATCAAGATATTATGATATTAAAATGAAAAATAATGAAAATATCAAGACTTAAGAGTGGTAAGGTAGCCGTGTGATGTTGAGCTTGTCGGGTCCGATTTCGAGCGTTTTGCGTAGTTTTCGTTAACTGATCGATAAAGTAAAAATAATATCTAGATATTATGATATATTAATCAAAAGAAATGAAAATATCAAAGTCTATTAGAGGAGAGGATGAGCCGTGTGGGTAAGGTGATCATCGGGTCTGTTTTTGCTCGATTTGCGTAATCTTCGTTGACGGATCGATAAAGTAAGTAAATATCTAGATATTTTGATTATTTTAATCAAAATAAATAAAACATCTAATGGTGAGTGGAAAGCGATGACATCAACGTGTGACTCATGCAAAAGTCGAGTTTCGATTTTGTTGCGCGCATTACGATGCGTCGGGAATAGTTAAATGACGTTCGAGTAAAAACCGTAAAAGTTATTCTTTAAATTCCGAATAAATTCAAAATAATTATATTAAATTATGATAAATCATAATAAATATAAATAAAATAACTCAAAAATTTATTTTTTTAAATAAAATTTCGGTCTTCAAAATCGCAAGACGAGTCGGGAAAAGTCAACGAAAGTCAAAATCGACTAAAAAGTCGGAAAAAGTCAAAATGGCTTAAAAGTTCAGAAAAGTTTAAGACGACTTAAAAATAAATAAAAAGTCAATGACGACTTTAAAAAGTCAAGGAAAAGTCAAAGACGGTTTAAAAGTCACGAAAAGTCAAAGATGACCAAAAACGGTCTTTTCATGAAATCTCTCAAAAATTCCAAATACGAACGCGGAATTTCAAAATACGACTCCGAACAAAAATTCCTATTTTAAAAACTTAAGTTCTACTGAAAAGTGTTAGTAAATATTTTTACTAGAAAAAAAATCGGCCACTTTTCGGGTTGTTACAATCACCCCTCCTTTTAAAAAGTTTCGTCCTCGAAACTTAGAAGAAGGAACGTAACATATATGTAGGTCTATCTCAAAACTGTTAAAAGTATATTTGTAATAAAATACGGGGTCTTATCTACGGAACGACAGGTTCTCGTCAGCATCAAGAATATCTATAGAAGGTACGAAATCTTCGAACGGTTAAATCGAATAGAAAGAGGAAAGAAAGAAGGAAATTTACCTCAAGCAAAGAGCTCGGGATATTTAGCTAACATTTTAGCTTCGGGTTTCCAAGTTTCTGATTCGACGTTTCCACAACGCCAAAGGATACGAACTAAAGGCACCACCTTGTTTCGGAGTTGTTTGTTAGCCCGTTCAAGTATACGAATCGGCCTTTCTTCCAAAGCCAAATTAGGTTCCAAGTCCAACACTTCTTCTCGAATAATATGACTCGGATCACTGATATACTTCTTCAACTGAGAAACATGGAATACATCATGAACTTTGCTCAAGTTCGTAGGTAATTCCAAACGATAAGCAACAGGACCAACTCTTTGAAGCACACGAAACGGTCCAATATATTTAGGACTCAACTTCCCTTTCACTCCAAACCGTTTCACTCCTTTCATTGGTGACACTTTAAGAAATACTCGGTCTTCAACATCAAATTCAAGCGGTCGTCGACGAACATCGGCATAGGATTTCTGTCTATCTTGAGCGGCTTTCATTCGTTCACGAATGACTTGAACTTGATCGATCGTTTCAGTAACAATGTCGGGACTCAACATATGATCATCTTGTACTTGATCCCAACAAACAGGACTACGGCACTTCCTACCGTATAAAGCCTCGTATGGTGACATCTTGATAGAAGCATGATAACTGTTGTTATAAGAAAATTCCACCAAAGGCAAACTCTTCTCCCAAGATGTATGAAAATCTAAGGCACAAGCTCGAAGAAGATCTTCCAAGGTTTGGATTGTTCTCTCAGTTTGACCATCAGTAGCGGCATGGAAAGCGGTGCTCATCAACAATTTACTACCCATGGCTTCTTGTAAGGCTGTCCAGAATCGGGAACTGAATCTCGGATCACGATCTGAAACAATATCTTTAGGAACTCCATGGTAGCGTACTATCTCTTTCACATAGGCACCAGCTAAGACCTCAATATTCCAAGTTTCTTTGATAGGCACGAATCTAGCACACTTGGTTAGACGGTCTACAATTACCCAAATAGCATTCTTTCCACTTGAAGTAGTAGGTAAAGCCATCACGAAGTCCATAGAAATAGACTCCCATTTCCACAGAGGAATCTCCAAAGGTTGCAGCAAACCTCCGGGTCTTTGATGATCAATCTTCACCTTCTGACAAGTAAGACATCGACTAACATACTCCTTCACTTCAATCTTCATCCTAGGCCACCAGAATTGTGGTCTCAAATCTTTATACATTTTGTCGCCACCCGGATGAATAGAATAAGGAGAAAGGTGAGCTTCATCAAGAATTCTCTTCCTCAACTCGGCACTTCTCGGAACATACATTCGACCATGGTAACGAAGGTAGCCATCATTATCTACCACACAATCCTTTGCTTGCCCAAGTGATATCTTTGCTCGAATGGCGATAAAAGTAGCATCCTCCGGTAAACAAGTACGAATCTCTCGATAAAAATCAGGTTCCGCGGTCAAAGCACCAAGATAATCAAATCCCTTCCCAACGAACTGTATCTGAAGCTTCTGAAACTCGGTTACTAGTTCATCGGGTAAAGTACCAAGAGCATTTAATGAATGACTAGTCTTTCTACTCAAAGCATCTGCCACAACATTTGCTTTTCCCTCGTGATAAATCAACTCAGCATCATAATCATTCACCAACTCTAACCATCTCCTCTGCCTCATGTTCAACTCTTTCTGAGTAAAAATACACCTCAAGCTCTTATGATCAGTATATATTCGACAATGAACTCCGATAAGATAGTGTCTCCAAGTCTTCAAGGCATGTACTACCGCCGCTAACTCAAGATCATGAGTCGGGTAATTCACTTCATGAACCCTGAGTTGTCGAGAAGCATAAGCAATGACTTTTCTATTCTGCATCAAGACACATCCCAAACCATGCTTTGAAGCATCACAATAAACATCATAATCGGCTTCATCATCTGGTAAAGTTAGAACAGGTGCGGTAGTCAATCTCTTCTTCAATTCTAAGAAGGCAATAAAATAACACGTAACTTGTCATATCTTATATGTTTAAGTTTTGTATTTCCCATATACATTGCTTTTATGTTATTCATGTTTCATTAAACTCGACATTTCGTGGCTGGGAGAACTCGGAGTTACTCCCCACTGACTGTGGCTTCCGTGTTTATATTTAATGCGGTCGAACAGGTGGTGATGCATATTTTGGGGTACATGACGAGCTAGCGAGCGAAGTATTTACCTTGGACCTATATTCGGTTCATAGTTTGTATATTATTATACACTAGTTTATTTCCGTATTTATACGGGAGATATGTCTCCCGTCTTGTATATTTCTTTTGTAGAATTTTATTCCGTATTGTAACGAACCTTTTTATTATGTAATGACACCTTCGTATTGTATTCGTATCTTTTATGTATTTAAAATATTTTTTTTCTTTCCGCAAATTTGAGGGTGTCACAGTTGGACAATTTATGTTATTAGCAAGTAGAGTATGATGACAAGTTTTTAGAAATAAAAGTTTCAACAAACCGAGTGAATTGAGTGGAAAACCATGTCACTAAATCCAATTACAACCAATGTCAATAAAAGGAATTGAACAAATTTTCATGTCAAATAAGGAAATTATAAAAGTTCTAAAAACAATGTCTCAAAATACATCCCAAAATTTCGACAATTCAAAATGAGACCAAGCTTCCATTGGTCTTTAATCATGGGTAGCTACCTTAGCTTCCCTTGAAGAGCCTTCTTAGGCTTGCTTGTCCTTGCATTTATCCTTGCTAGGATGCCCTAATTACAATTAAATAGGGTAAGAATCACAATTCGTATCTATATACCAAAATTGAGATCATAACATAAACGATAGGGATAAATTACCAACTGAAACATCTTTCCAGTTTTGATATCTCCTAGATATTTAGTGCAATTTCTCTTCCAATGCCCTATGCCATCACAATAATGGCACTTGTTCTCGGTAGAGGCACCTTTCTTAGGTTTGGGTGAGCTATTCTCAATAGCTTTTCCCTTTCCCTTGAAGGTGGAGGGCTTCTTCCATTTATTACCACCTTTCTTGAACTTTCCCTTACTTTTATTATTAATATGGAGTACATCCTTAGAGGTGCTAACATTTAGCTCTATGTGTCTCTCAGCTTGCACAAGCATCTTGTGCTATTCATGAAGAGAGGTTTTCAAGTATTGCATATTGTAGTTTACCCTAAACTGCACATATGCTTTGGTTTTCACCAAGGAATGTAAAACTCGGACGATAACGAGTTGTTATGGAATGGTCACCCCTTGCAATTTTAGAGTCTCAACATGCTCAATCAATTTGAGTACATGAGGGCTAACTTTTGGTCCTCTTTTAGGTTCATGTTGAATAATGTGGAAGCCGACTCATATTGTAAGATACTAGGAACTTGTGAAAAACATGGTCACAAGCTTGGCATAGATCTCATAGGCCGTGCTCATCTTATGACACTCCCTTGAAGATCGGCCTCCATCGAGAAGATCAAAATGTTTTTGATCGCGGTGGACTCATTGTAGTAAGCCTCATAGGCTCGCCTTGCGGTGGTTGACCTTTCATTAGGTGTTTCGGGAGAGGCTTTGGTAAGATAACGAACTTGTCGTCACCCTCCGCGGTCAAACAGATTTGCATATCCCAATCGGTAAAATTAGCACCATTCTTTTCTAACTTGCATCGATCCATGAAGGATCGAAGGCATGAGACATTCGTGAGAGTTGGAGCATAGGTGGCGGTGGATGAATTAGCATTTGCCATTGCGAATAAACAATATTAACTACAAATGTTTAGACATAAAGGAAATGTCAACATTTATCATTTTAAATACTTGTAAACATTTTAAACAAGTTTTTAAACATTTAAATAGTGACCTCTTCCCAACTATTATAAATGACTCCGAGGTCCAAATTCATATCAACTTGGGCACGGTAAGCCGATTCATCCCTTATTAACATAATTCGGTGGATTAACTCTTTAATCGATTCTACATTAGAACTCTCGGTCGATAATATTACTTTAATATTCATCTTAAGCCCGGACCACATGCGGCTACGGTCGCGAATACTTCCGTTGAGCTCAATCCAAATTTTGAAATAATAACATTTATTACCCCACTTACCCAACGTAACAAGTTTAGCACCCCGGTGAGCCGAGCCTACTTCCTTGCAAAATTGGGATTCATGGGTTCTACATTTGGTAAGGCTTGATCTCAATTATTTATTATGAGAGGTCATGTCAATTTATTATCTATCTCGTTTAAGTGAACTAAATTGATGAATTATCGATAATTGTAATTGACACGGTCGAATACTCGATGAAATATGCATGTCATATTATGACGATTTGGCAATGCATGCAAACATATTAAGTAAAATGCAAGCATAAAAATAAAAGTCCTAGAATGGCCTTTCCTAGAATAGAAAATCATATAATCTATTACAAATTCGGAAACCAACTCCTTTGGTTCCTTGAACTTCATAAGCACGCTTCCCAAGGTCACCGTCTCTCTCTCTCGGAACTCTTTTCCAAATGGCACCGTCTTTGGGAAACTCCGGTATTACAAATAGTTACAAAATATATAATAAAATTACAATAATTTCCTATTATACATTTGTAAAATAAAATAATACAAAAAAAGTGATATGAAATCACATTAAATTACAACCGAAACAATATTCCCTTACATTTCGGGCAATATCGATTAAAACTAAGGCCATACAAGGAATAAATTACATAATTCAAAATTTCATAAACCAAAATATGACATTCATAATAAATATGCAACATAATAATATGTATAAAACATGCTCATTTTAAATGCCAAATCGCTCTAATTAACGGTTTGAATCGAATATAACCTGGTTTTTCGGAAATGCGTGATAATAACACTTTAAAATCACCAAACAATACTTAAATCATATTTAAGTCCAAGTTAATTATCCCAACTCATTTAGGCCTCAAAATCTAGTCATCACTCAATTTTTGACAATAATTCAACTTGTTGTTATATAATTGCTCATTTTAGACTTTAAAATCATATTTTAATCAAATAAATCCAAATTTAATTACAATAATTTCAAAATTTGAATTTTAAATTCTTGAACATTCTGGAACATTTCCATTGCACTCATAATGTCAAAAATCATGGTTAAAAATTTTGAATCGATTTTGAGAAAAATGGTTGCGCTTTATCGATTTTATCAAATAAAATACATAAAGCATGCAAAAATTAATCATATTAAATTTTCAACTTTATATCTAAAATGTGGGACATTTATACAACCAGGAACAATTTTCTCTTGACATGAAATTTAATTTAGCTATATTTGCTAAATAAGTCACTATTTATGCCATTTTTACATTAAAAATTCATAAATCATGCTAGACAAATCACATTAGTCTTAAATTTTCCAGTGTAAAATTGCATGGTCAGATTCAAAGCAGAAGTATTTTAAACCATTAGACCTTAATTTATTCCATTTTATTATATAAAAATCATAATAATACGAAATAAGTCCACTTCACACGAAATTTTACATACAGTAAGTAAAATATATTTGTGATATTGTGTAAACATTTCAAGGTCAGAAGATAAGACTAACTATTTTTAGCATTTTAAACATCATTTTACTCATTAAATTGTAATAAAAACACTAAAAATCATTTTTGAGCAATATAAATTTCCATAAATCATCAAAATGACCTAAAATCATATTAGGACCAGAATATATTGACGTGCAAATAACTTTGTGCTTTTATCTTATAAAACACAAATTACTAGTTTTCTTTAAGTTACATTAACTCGAAAAAACTATAAATCGATTATGCATGCAACAACCAAAGCTCTTGATACCGCTTGTAAGTTTCTTAAACTCGATATTAGACACTTCTAATATCATTTTACAATTAGTTTACTTATAAACTAATTAGATCTTATGCATGCATAACATATAAAAACAAAATAAGAAGAAACATTTTCCTTACATTGAAAATAAACGATTTTGGGCACAAGATTAGGACACCTTCCTAATCTTATTCTTGAGCTTAAAATATTTGGGATGAATATCCAAGTCCTTAGTATAAGAACTCTCCTTTTGTTGCACCAATACAATACCTAAATCTCTACTATATTATTACTGTAAGTAATATAATAGAAGCCCTTAAGATATATTTTCTAATAACTCTTATTACTACCTTAGTAATTTATTAGAAATTTATGAACTCTAGTTTTAGGAAAAACTTCTCAAGTTATTTCTAGTGCAAGAGTGTGAGATTAAGAGAGATAAGCATTGTTTTTAACTTATAAGATGATGAATACAAATAAGGAGAAAAATCTCCTTATTTTGTTATGCATGACCGGCCACCCAAGCACGGGGGAAGGTGAGCATGCCTCATATTTTGTCTTCTCAAAGTACTGTGGGAAATCGGTATTCCCGCAATACAATTATTATAGGATTATAACGAAAAAGCAATAACTTGATTATGCGAGTCATAAACGAAAACAAACAAAAATTGAGATTTAGAAATCAACCTCCGGTCCTAGCAATAGGCGTAAAGAACAGAGATATCAAGGTAGATATCCTCCTAATCGTTGCACCCAAGATGCTCCGAGAAATACCCTTTTCCTTTGCTAGAAAGAGAACCTCTTACACGATCTCACTGATGAGAAGGAGGTTTTGTGTTTTTGTGAAAAATGTTACTGTTAACTTTCTTTCTTGTGTTGTGTGTATAATGAGATGGAGGCTCCAGTGAGAATAGATTAGGTTTTAGAATTTTTCTTCTTCTCTTTCAATTCTCACGGCTCCTTAGGGTTTTATATGGGGAGATTTTGTCTCCTCAAAATAACTACCCATTGACCGAAAAACAGAGTGTATCTGGACACTTTTGTTTCGGTTATCTTAGCTTCCAATATAATGTAATATATTATAATCGTCGTTTGTCATGGACCGACATCATTATAATACATCATTAGTTATAAATATCCGTATATTTATAATTTGCCAATTAATTATAACGGTTCATGATTAATTAGCTCACATTATATACAACAATTAAATATAACATTTTATATCCAATTTACGAATTACAGTTAATTCGTCTCAGCTAACTTTATTTAATCATTATTAAATAATCGTCTCATCATCACATTGACTAACCTTTTAGTCAAATACACTGACTAACCTTTTAGTCATATAATAGGGCATCAATATGATTATTTTCTCAAATAATCACATCTCTCAAACACATCCTTTAGGCGTGACTTTTAGGGACCAGTTGATCACCGCCATCTGTATGACAATAACGTCAAACTTATCTAGCAAGCCAACCGTTATTGATAAACGTTAATCAACTGATTATTATACAAAGTATACCCTATGAACCTACAGAGATTTATTTATGTTATTGCCCTAACTGTGGAGGACACTGGCTCCAACAATCTCCCACTTGTCCGTACTAGTGTATATGCGATAACCGATTCTCATATCCATAATAAATTTCTCCCACTCAATGTAAACCAATTTGCAAAGTCCGTATTCACAAAGGTCGTAGTTTACAAGTGATCAGTATCAAGAGTGGTTTCCCCGACTAGAGAGTAACTTATTTGATAAACGAATTTTTATTCGAGCATGGCCATGCATTTCAGTTACAGCTCCTCGAGTGGCCCTGAGAAATAACAAAAACCTGATAAATGTTGGATATTTTCCTCAACTCGAATCCTGCAGATACAAGCGCAGTATGAAATGACCCAGTAAAAATCTACTTAGCCGCCTGTTACGGTCGACCACGAGAAAGAAACCAAAGTCACCCAAAAACTGCCTTAATCTCAAGAGACAGTCGATAGTCAAAAGAATCGACTCTAGGAACACTATGGACGTCCTATCCACGACCTGGCACCTAATGTTGCGAAACATTTAGGACTCCAAAACGTTGTCACAAAATTGTCCTGCGAGGTATCATTATAACTCGCATATGTGATCGATCAGTCAACTGTTTGACTTATGGCTCGTTGAACCCACCATCAATCGACTTCACAGAATAATTGCCAGAGTTATCAGTTTATGTAGGCGATTACGGACCAAAACAAATATAATGTAATTCATTTCACTTTGTGGTGTTCAAGGTTGTTAGTACAACCAACATGAAAAACAAAATATAAAACAAAACGATGATTTCATAGATAGTTTTATGAAAAAGATACATGTGTCTAATCCATATCAAACAACTAATACAACTCAGGAACACGTTTGATTCCCATGGAAATAACGTGCCCTTCATGCTTATCATATCTCAATGGTTTAGTGAGAGGATCTGCGACGTTATCATCCGTAGCAATCTTGTCTATCACTTTTCTCTTTGCTCCACGTAATCTCGGATCATGTGAGCCTTCCGTTGTACATGCCTAGACTTGTTGCTGGACTTGGGCTCCTTAGCCTGGAAGATGGCACCACTATTATCACAATAGATGGTGATCGGGTCATCCGAACTAGGAACTACAGTTAGTCCTGTAAGAATTGGCGCATCCATATAGCTTCCTTCGCAGCCTCTGAAGCAGCATAGTACTCGGACTCAGTCGTAGAATCTGCTATAACACTTTGTTTGGAGCTTTTCCAGCTGACCACAGCGCCATTAAGAGTAAAAACGAATCCAGACTGAGATTTCGAGTCATCTCGATCCGTTTGGAAGCTAGCATCTGCGTAACCGATTGCGCATAGCTCAGTGTCACCTCCATAAGTCAATACCCAATCCTTAGTCCTCCGTAGGTACTTAAGGATATTCTTAACAGCCATCCAGTGTGTTTCACCTGGATTGCCTTGGTATCGACTCGTCATACTCAATGCATATGCCACGTCTGGACGTGTGCATATCATGGCATACATGATCGATCCTATAGCTGATGCATAAGGAATCCGACTCATGCGCTCGACCTCTTCCGATGTCTTTGGTGCCTGAGCTTTACTCAAATTCATCCCAGAAATCATTGGAAGGTTCCCCTTCCTGGAGTTGGTCATGCTGAACCTCTCAAGAATCTTATCTATATAAGACTCCTGACTGAGGGATAACATCCGTCGTGATCTATCTCTGTAAATAATTATCCCCAAAATTCTTTGTGCCTTGCCCAGATCTTTCATCTGGAAATGGTTCTTTAACCAAACTTTTACCGAAGTTAAGAGAGGTATGTCATTCCCAATCAAGATTATGTCATCGACATACAATATTAGGAAGACAATCTTGCTCCCACTCGACTTGATATATAAGCATGGTTCCTCGACCGATCGAGTAAATCCATTCTCTTTTATCACCTGGTCGAAACGATGATTCCAACTCCGAGAAGCATGCTTAAGTCCATAGATGGAACGCTTAAGCTTGCATACCTTCTTAGGATTTTTAGGATCAATGAAACCTTCGGGTTGTACCATGTACAACTCCTCCTCCAAATAACCGTTTAAGAAGGCGGTTTTCACATCCATTTGCCAAATTTCATAGTCATGAAAAGCGGCAATCGCTAAGATTATCCGAATGGAACGCAGCATAACTACGGGTGCAAAAATTTAATCATAGTGCAATCCTTGCACTTGAGTGAAACCCTTTGCCACTAGTCGTGCCTTGTAGGTATCTGGTTGTCCTTCTACAGAATGCTTTATTTTGTAAAGCCATTTGCACTGAAGAGGCCGAACCTTATCAGGTAAGTCAAACAGATCCCATACGTCATTCTCACACATAGAGTCCATCTCGGATTGCATGGCGTCAAGCCATAGCTTAGAGTCGGAACAGGTCATGGCACCTTTATAGGTAGCGGGTTCGTTACTCTCTAGGAGTAAAACATCATCTCTCTCATTCTCCTTGACCATACCAATGTATCTGTCTGGAGGAATAGAGTGTCTACCCGACCTCCTAGGTTCCAAAGGAATATTAACCGCAGCCGATGATGAAGGAACAGTTTCCTCCATTGGTTGCTCGGTTGTTGGTTCTTGAATCTCCGACAGATCGAAGGTTCCATTATGCAATGTAAATACTCAGGAAAGTAGAGATTTATGTAGGTTTTATTGCTTGAAAGACACACACACAAATGAAGACACAAAGGACTTGAATTGGACTTGTTATTGTGTTGAAAGTTTCTGAATTTTATAAGAAAATGAAGTAAGAACAAGATAGTACTCTTCCAAAGCACAAAGCCAATGGATAGAGGTTGTGATGAATGACTCCAGCAACTCACCAAAGACTCAAACAACACTCTTCTAGCACTAAGCAAAGAAGGGACTCAAGCACACAGCCGCATGAGTTTAGAAATTGGAAACAAAGGTTTCAATTTTTCATTCATTCATCAAATCTGCCTTTCTTACAATAGGTAGCTTGGCTTATATAGGCCAAGGGTTTGCTTCTCAATCGTTCAAGCTCATCTAAGGGCCAATATTGGCTTACAAAAGAGTACAATAAACAGCTAAAACTCCTTACACAAACTGAATAATAAAAGCTAGAAAACAAAAGCATAAAGCATAAAGTAATAAGATGGTTGGTTGTTCTTGTTGCCATGTGTTGTGAGAAGGTGAGGTCCTTGCAGCTCAAGGACTCCAAAAGGTAGCTTAGAAGTCAGTCCTTGTCGAGTCTTGGGGTTGGTGCAGCTGTAAGAGCAAGTAAATTGAGCAACAGTCCAAAAGAAGGACCACTAGAGGTCACTGTCAATGTTCAGAAATTGTTTGTTGCATTTATCAGGCCAAAGTCTTCTTATTTTGGAGCCAAGCTTGTCATTCTTCCTTCCCATGACTTAGTACTTGTTTTAGGATCAATAGCCATATGTGGACGTGCCATTTAAGCCAAGTAAAATGAATAGGAAGGCCCTTGATGCACACAAATGCAAAGCAGACAATTGCACAACATTCTGGATTCTGGCCTGACTTGCAGCTTGAATATCTCATGACTTAGGATGAATTAGGATGACCATGATAGCTCATATTAAAGCTAGAGATGTTAGCTTTCATGTCAAAAAAGAATCAACCCCAAATGATGTCTTGAATTCGAGATACATAGGTTTGAGTACAAGCAGGTCACTTGCAGTTTGTTCAGCAGTATTCCAGAATACAGGGGCATCTTGCAGATGCTCTAATTTCTGCACAGATAGAATTAGGAGACCCATGAGTAGCCAAATTGAAGATAGATGAGTTAGCTTCCTTCTCCAGTTGGAATCAGTCAAAATAAGTCCTGAATCTTCAGTTATGAGGCTATGAATAAGTTCAGGTCAAAAGTGAATCCTCATCAGACTTCCTGTGCAGCAGCATGAACTTTGAAAAATCATATCTCCCAGCTAAGATGGAATAAAAATTCTCATGATGATTCAAATGAAAGCTAATAAAGTTAGATTTCATAATCAAAAGGAATCAACCAAAAATATCCAGCCAATGTTGAGTTATTCAGCCTTGAGTGTCGATAGGTCATTTCTGAAAAGCTGAGGAGCATCCATGCATGACAGTCTTTAAAGCCCTCGTGTGAACAATCTACTCAATGAATTTTGCTGATTCCAACTCCATATGAAAGAGGACTCTTTCAAGAAAGAGGACTCTTTCAAGAACCCAACCATATAACGAACTCAAATTTTCATCATGTAAAACTCCAGATATGAGCTGTTGAAGTTGACCCAGTTCTGAAAGTATTGAGACTGTTCTGAAATTGTTTAGCATGGCTTGTTTTGAACTCATTTTGCTCTTGGATTGAATCCAATTGTCTCATGGATTTAGAAGTCCAATGGGATGTTCCTTTGGTATGTAAAATGAAGGACCCATGCCCCAACTCCTGTTGCAACCACCCTAGGTTCAAAAGAATTTGACCTCAAATTCAGTTGGATAAGTGAAAAAATTTCTGCCTTCCTCCTGGATCAAACAATAAAACAAAGTGCCTAGGCACTAGAAGGATACACAGTTCAAGCTTGAGAGATCCTTGTGTGCACTCCATACTCTCATCACCAAGCACAAGCAACTCATATGGATAAATTTCTACACCCAAATGACAGCAAACACTTTCCAAGATTTTGGTTTTGAACTTCTTATAGCATGGAATGCAATAGGTGTGATTTTGTACCTTTGAGCATGAAACAGAACAAGTACCTTCTGTTGCTTCACCCTTACTACAATCCCCATAAATCTCTTCTTCAAAGGAGCTTAAGAAATCATCCCTCTTAAGGCTTAGAGGTTGCTGCAACTTCTTGTTTATGGACTGCTCTAATGGACTCAAGTAAATGCTTGAGCAAACACTAATTTCAGCCTCTTGCCTTTTCTCTTCAACAAAGACTTGTGTAAATTGTGTGTGTGGTGATTCCTCTTCCTTTGGGGGTGTAATGATATCACATACACTTACAACAAAATTTGTTAGAATTTCAGGTTCAACACACACATTGTCCTCCACCATAGCATCAATACAAGGCTTCTTAAGAATATGATCTTCACCATTTACATCCAAAACAGCCTGCACACATGCTAAACTGTTTTTGAATAGCAAGTCCTTATCACCCCTACTATTAACTATCCTCCTCTCAATAGTAGGCTCATAGGTTGAGTTAAATAGGGTCTTAGTTTCAAAACATGGACTCTCAAAGACAGCTTTACTTGAGCTATTCATTTCAACACATGTACTCACGACCTTTGGTTCAAGGCACCTAGACTTAGGAGAAGAAACATCCAAGAATGGAACAACAACCATCTCGCCTAAATCCTTCTCTTTCCCTACTGTTTTTATGGCCTCTAAACTATCCCCTTTAGCTAAGACCTCATGATTTGTAGGCCTTACTAAGCTCTTCTCAACATATAAAGCTAACTCAAGCAAATCATCATAGAGATACAACACTTCTAAATCAATTCTCTTTGCAATTTCAGATTTCAATCCATAGTAAAATTTGACTCCCTTTTGCACAACCTCAGCATTCATATCACAAACAAAGCTTAACTCTTCAAACAACTTAGCATACTCATGAACACTCAAGGAATTTTGCTTAAGAGTCTTAAATTCAGTCCACAAACTATCCATGGTAGAACAAGGTAGAAACCTTAGTCTCATGTTCCTTTCAAGTTTATGCCATGACCTAATCATACCCTTTCCTTCATTCCTCCTTGAAATTCTAAGGGTATTATACCATAACAAAGCAAAATCCTTTAAACAAGACACAACAAGTTCAAGCTTCCTTTTTTCAGAATAACACTTGTGCTCAAAGTAGCATTCAACATCATACAACCAAGACACAAATGCTCTACTGTTTTCACCATTAAAGATAGAAAGTAATGAGGCTTTACCTATGCCTTCACGGGCAGGATATGAGTCCCAACATCCAGGCATCTGTTTGAGTTCATTTTGAAGTAAGTGTGATGGTTTAGCATGATTCTGAACTCCATGTATAGCTGCTGCAACTTTGCTGCCCTTTTCAACCTTAGATGCTCTTGTTAATGCCTCTAACTTCTTCTTGGCATCTTCCAAGGACTTGGGAATAGAGTCAACATAACTAGGCACCATTCTTGGACATGGAATGTAAGGGATAACACCCTTGGCTACTGGTTTAGCCATTAAAATTTCAGAAATGCATCAACTTAGAAAAACAGGTTGTATAGTTTAATAAAAGCAACACAAGACTAACATAAGATGGAACTTATGTTAATCCTAGCTCTGATAACCAATTGCAATGTAAATACTCAGGAAAGTAGAGATTTATGTAGGTTTTATTGCTTGAAAGACACACACACAAATGAAGACACAAAGGACTTGAATTGGACTTGTTATTGTGTTGAAAGTTTCTGAATTTTATAAGAAAATGAAGTAAGAACAAGATAGTACTCTTCCAAAGCACAAAGCCAATGGATAGAGGTTGTGATGAATGACTCCAGCAACTCAGCAAAGACTCAAACAACACTCTTCTAGCACTAAGCAAAGAAGGGACTCAAGCACACAGCCATGAGTTTAGAAATTGGAAACAAAGGTTTCAATTTTCATTCATTCATCAAATCTGCCTTTCTTACAATAGGTAGCTTGGCTTATATAGGCCAAGGGTTTGCATCTCAATCGTTCAAGCACATCTAAGGGCCAATATTGGCTTACAAAAGAGTACAATAAACAGCTAAAACTCCTTACACAAACTGAATAACAAAAGCTAGAAAACAAAAGCATAAAGCATAAAGTAATAAGATGGTTGGTTGTTCTTGTTGCCATGTGTTGTGAGAAGGTGAGGTCCTTGCAGCTCAAGTACTCCAAAAGGTAGCTTAAAAGTCAGTCCTTGTCGAGTCTTGGGGTTGGTGAAGCTGTAAGAGCAAGTAAATTGAGCAACAGTCCGAAAGAAGGACCACTAGAGGTCACTGTCAATGTTCATAAATTGTTTGTTGCATTTATCAGGCCAAAGTCTTCTTATTTTGGAGCCAAGCTTGTCATTCACATTTAAGCCAAGTAAAATGGATAGGAAGGCCCTTGATGCACACAAATGCAAAGCAGACAATTGCACAACATTCTGGATTCTGGCCTGACTTGCAGCTTGAATATCTCATGACTTAGGATGAATTAGGATGACCATGATAGCTCATATTAAAGCTAGAGATGTTAGATTTCATTTCAAAAAAGAATCAACCCCAAATGATGTCTTGAATTCGAGATACAGAGGTTTGAGTACAAGCAGGTCACTTGCAGTTTGTTCAGCAGCATTCCAGAATACAGGGGCATCTTGCAGATGCTCTAATTTCTGCACAGATAGAATTAGGAGACCCCTGAGTAGCCAAATTGAAGCTAGATTAGTTAGATTCCTTCTCCAGTTGGAATCAGTCAAAAATAAGTCCTGAATCGTCAGTTATGAGGCTATGAGTAAGTTCAGGTCAAAAGTGAATCCTCATCAGACTTCCTGTGCAGCAGCATGAACTTTGAAAAATCATATCTCCCAGCTCCGATGGAATAAAAATTCTCATGATGATTCAAATGAAAGCTAATGAAGTTAGATTTCATAATCAAAAGGAATCAACCAAAAATATCCAGCCAATGTTGAGTTATTCAGCCTTGAGTGTCGATAGGTCATTTCTGAAAAGCTGAGGAGCATCCATGCATGACAGTCTTTAAAGCCCTCGTGTGAACAATCTACTCAATGAATGTTGCTGATTCCAACTCCATATGAAAGTGGACTCTTTCAAGAACCCAACCATATAACGAACTCAAATTTTCATCATGTACAACTCCAGATATGAGCTGTTGAAGTTGACCCAGTTCAGAAAGTATTGAGACTGTTCTGAAATTGTTTAGCATGGCTTGTTTTGAACTCATTTTGCTCTTGGATTGAATCCAATTGTCTCATGGATTTAGAAGTCCAATGGGATGTTCCTTTGGTATGTAAAATGAAGGACCCATGCCCCAACTCCTGTTGCACATTACTTGTCCTATTCTCGAGAAATTCTTTCTCTAAGAACGTCGCACTAGCCGCAACAAAAACTCGATGTTCGGTAGGCGAGTAAAAGTAATGACCAAACATCCCTTTTGGATAACCAATAAAGTATGTCTTGACCGATCGTGGGCCGAGCTTATCGTCAGGTCTCCACTTGACATAAGCCTCGCAGCCCCAAACCCGAATAAAGGACAAGTTAGGGACCGTTCCCTTCCATAATTCATATGGAGTCTTGTCTACAGCTTTAGACGGACTTCGGTTAAGTATTAGAGCATCTGACAAAAGAGCATAACCCCACAATGAGTCAGGTACAACCGTGTGACTCATCATGGATCGAACCATATCAAGTAATGTTCGATTTCTCCGTTCGGACACACCATTCAATTGTGGTGTTCCAGGTGGAGTTAACTGTAGTACTACACCACAGTATTTGAGGTGTTGATCAAACTCATTCGAAAGATATTCGCCACCACGATCTGAACGTAGTGCTTTAATCTTTCTATCCAGTTGGTTTTCAACCTTATTCTGGAATTCCTTGAACTTGTCAAAGGACTCACTTTTATGCTTCATTAAGTAGACATATCCATATCTACTCAAATCGTCCGTGAAAGTGATAAAATATCTATAGCCATCTCTAGCGTTGATTGACATAGGTCCACACACATCAGTATGTATGAGTCCTAATAGGTCAGCAGCGCGCATTCCAACACCTTTGAAGGAAATTCGAGTCATTTTGCCTATGAGACATGATTCACACGTGCCAAAAGATTCATAGTCAAATGGGGAGATAGTCCCATTTCAATGAGCTTCTTCACGCGTTTTTCATTTATGTGTCCCATACGGCAATGCCATAAATAGGTTTGATCTTTGTCACCAACCTTTGCTTTCTTACTACTCACATGCATTATATCTGTGGTTTGATCTAAAACATAAATCCATTCATGGGAAACTGCTTTACCATAAATCATTTCGTTTAAAGAGAAAATACAGCTATTATCCTTATTACAAACGAAAAACCGTCCTTATCAAGTACGGAAACAGAAATAATGTTTTTAGATAAACTGGGTACATAGTAACAGGTATTCAGAAATAACTCAAATCCACTCGGGAGTTGGATTACATATGTTCCCACTGAAACGGCAGCTACTCTTGCTCCATTCCCCACTCGCATGTCCACATCACCCCTTGCGAGAGTTGTGATGTTTCTTAGGCCCTGCAAATGATTGCACAGATGAGAACCACAACCAGTATCTAGTACCCAAGTTCCGAAACTTGCATGGTTAATCTCAATCATATGAATAGAAGAAGAAGACATACCAACAGGAGAGACGCGGCCTGCTTTGATGTCCTCACGGTACACGGGGCAGTTCCTCCTCCAATGCCCAAAACTTGTGGCAATGGTGGCACTCCACGTTACCTTCATCGCTCTTTGTCTTGCCTTGTGAGCTACCGCTAGTCTCACCAGGCCCACTCTTGCCTTGCCCTGGCTTTTTGAATTTCGGCGTCCCTACAACTAGGTTAGCCTTAGCCTTGCCCTTACCTTTGCCCTTGTTGTCAATCATGAGAACGTCCTGTTTCAGACTCCCACTCAATTCAATCACTCTCTGTCTGTACGAGGGAGTGAGTGGAGCTGATGAAGACCTCTTTCATATCATTCATATAGTAATTTGCCCTGAAAAGGGCAAAACCATCATGAAGTGAATGAAAGAACGCGGTCTATGACGATCTTCTCATCGATTTTTCAACCAAGTGCCTCCAGTTTCTCGACATTCTCAATCATATCAAGAATGTGTGGGCTAACTGCTTGGCCCTTCTGGAGTTTCGCCTCAAAGAAGCGACATGTATGCTCATAGCTAACGATCCTCGGAGCTTTCGAGAACTCGTTAGAGAGCGTGGTGAAAATCTTGTTTGCACCTTGGGCAATGAATCGTCTCTGCAAATTGGATTCCATTTAAAAGATGAGTACGTTCTTTATCGCACCCGCCTCCATTACGAAATCACTATAAGCAAGTGATTCATTTGCTCCTGCATTGGGGCCTGGGTTTGGTAGTAGTGGCTCAGTCAAGTACTTGAGCTTACCGTCAGCAATGGCAGCATTCCGTAATGCCGCCTCCCAGTCCGCAAAGTTGGACCCGTTATTCTTCAGTCGCGTTGACTGATTCATAGTGTCCATGAAAAGCTTAAGCCAGGACTCACGTCCGAGCGTGGCACTTGGGATTGGGTCATCAGTATGGCCAGCCATTTGTTATTAGCAGTTATATCTGTATATAACGGATTCAAAAACTGTGAAAAGAAAATAAATATGATAAGTATTCATCGTTTTAAATTTGAGTCTACTGAAAAACTGTTTAATGCGATGACTCGTGCATTTATACAATTGACCTCCCTCAAGAATTATATAAATGATCCCAAGACTCAATTTCTGTAAATTGAGAAGCCAACCTCTTGGCTAATTCTACTTTTAGAATTCCTGGTCGATAAATTTCTGTAAATTCTATCTTTTAGTCCATCATAATCACGAGATATTACTCGTACTATAATGTTGAGATAAAATAGGTCAACACTCCCTACTTACCCAACGTAGAAGGGGTCATATTATGACTTCCGACGAAGAAGGGGTTCATAGTAGTTTTTCCTATAAAGACTAGTCTCAATTTTATTTATAGGGGAAGGTCCCATCATCTTAACTTTAATTCATTTTAAGTGAACGAATGTCTAGCAACTCGAGAATGATTTAAACTAAGGTGATGGCCCTAAAAGCGAGTGACATCTGTATGTCCATGATTAAAATATTCAAACTGAATGAATCAGTTTCATGCATTTTTAGTTTAGGTGGTTTGGTTTAGGCGGAATATGATGCAATTATCTATCATGTGATGGAAAGTAAACGAGAATGAAATAAGTAAAAGGAAAAAACATGTCCTAGTGTGGCCTATCCTACCAAAAAGAATGAAATACAACTTGGAATCCAACTGATTGGACCCTTGAAGCTTGACTTGATCACCCTTCTTGGTCCATGTAGCGGGAGTGAGCTTCAATCTCCATCTTTAGTCTTCTTTGAAATTACAACAAATAAAATTACATTGTGATCCTATTTATTACATACTAATTTCAAAACCCAAAACTAAAAATAATGGAGATTCGAGATCTCAAAATACATCCAAGACTATGTTACCATCATTACGGTAACACAATCTACTAAGGCCACACTAAGTTACAACTGATTGTAAAATACGTTAAAGATTCATTCAAACAATCCAAAACATATTATAAAAGCATCAACTAAAATAAAACATGCAAGACATAATACATTTATTACGATGTTTTATTATCCAAACCACCCTTTTAACATAGATTATAATTATGTGGTGATTCTGTAATTACCACATTAATTACAATCTCGATTTATTTTACTGATAAAATGAACTATCCTAAACATTTCAAACTGCTTTAAAATGTAAGATATTTAGCATATGTGAACCGTTTCACATTAATTATACACAATCCGAATGATGTACAATTAAAGGCCCAAAAAAAAACTGTAGACAACAAAAACAGAAAAAAAAATTTCGGCAGAATTTTTTTTTTCGGTAAAATGGTCCTTATCGACAAAATAGGGAAAAATTAGTATCCTTTCAAATGATAAACTCATTCAACATCATTTCCATTTTCATTTTAATCTAATCTTTATTAAATTAAAACATCTACAAATCTATTGTATGTTATTTTAACAGATTAAAAATAACAAAATAAATCTAAATGAAAACGAATATGAAAGGAAATACGATTCTGTAAGGTGCTCGATCGAGAAGAAATTAAACAATTAAGTCTCTCGATCGAAAAGAAAAACGTGTCGATCGAGTATACTGTTTACTCGATCGACTAATTCTTCCTAGTCGACAAACAGGGACCTCGATCGAGTATAAACATCACTCGATCGAGACACTCAAGTTCTCGATCGAGCGAACAAAGCTTCTCGATCGAGACACACAAGAACTCGATCGAGACATAAACTCTCAAAACCTTCTCGATCGAGACACTCAAGTCCTCGATCGAGACAAACACACAGCGGAAAAAACCGTTTCGGTTTATGAAATCAAATTAAAACAATTTCGTGGCCTATGCTCTGATACCACTTGTGGGAAATCGGTATTCCCGCAATCCAATTATTATAGGATTATAACGAAAAAGCAATAACTTGATTATGCGAGTCATAAACGAAAACAAAGAAAAATAGAGATTTAGAAATCAACCTCCGGTCCTAGCAATAGGCGTAAAGAACAGAGATATCAAGGTAGATATCCTCCTAATCGTTGCTCCCAAGATGCTCCGAGAAATACCCTTTTCCTTTGCTAGAAAGAGAACCTCTTACACGATCTCACTGATGAGAAGGAGGTTTTGTGTTTTTGTGAAAAAAGTTACTGTTAACTTTCTTTCTTGTGTTGTGTGTATAATGAGATGGAGGCTCCAGTGAGAATAGATTAGGTTTTAGAATTTTTCTTCTTCTCTTTCAATTCTCACGGCTCCTTAGGGTTTTATATGGGGAGATTTTGTCTCCTCAAAATAACTACCCATTGACCAAAAAACAGAGTGTATCTGGACACTTTTGTTTCGGTTATCTTAGCTTTCAATATAATGTAATATATTATAATCGTCGTTTGTCATGGACCGACATCATTATAATACATCATTAGTTATAAATATCCGTATATTTATAATTTGCCAATTAATTATAACGGTTTATGATTAATTAGCTCACATTATATACAACAATTAAATATAACATTTTATATCCAATTTACGAATTACAGTTAATTCGTCTCAGCTAACTTTATTTAATCATTATTAAATAATCGTCTCATCATCACATTGACTAACCTTTTAGTCAAATACACTGACTAACCTTTTAGTCATATAATAGGGCATCAATGTGATTATTTTCTCAAATAATCACATCTCTCAAACACATCCTTTAGGTGTGACATTTAGGGACCAGTTGATCACCGCCATCTGTATGACAATAACGTCAAACTTATCTAGCAAGCCAATCGTTATTGATAAACGTTAATCAACTGATTATTATACAAAGTATACCCTGTGAACCTACAAAGATTTATTTATGTTATTGCACTAACTGTGGAGGACACTGGCTCCAACAAGTACTAGGCTTAGGGCTAGAAATAGGTGCTTAATCATTTTGTCTAATCTATATTAGATTAATAATTACAAACCAAATCCCTCTTTTAAAGCCTTAAAACCGGTATACCCATGTAATATGGGTGTCCATTTTATTTTTGTAATTTGTCATTTGTCACATATGTGACATGTGACATGTAATTAAGCTTATAAATGTACCTTTAACTAATTTTGAATGCAATTTCATAACAAATAAACTAGACTTAACATTTTAATTCACATTTTATAATTACATGTAAATAAAATGGGTCATCTCATATATGGTTAACATAATCTACAACAATTTGTAATTATAATCAACCATTGTTAGCTTATCTCAAATGTTTCATAAACATAATGCATTCTTAGTAATATAACAATTAAATTACAAAAATGAATCTTATTTAATCATATTACAATAAGATATAATTCTCACTTTAAACTTGTTCAAATTAAGGGATTAATTAATCTGTATCGATATACAATTAATTAATGTACATGATTTGGGGATTGTCCTTTAGGTGTGACCTCAAGGGATCAACTGATCTCCACCGCCATACGACAGTTACGTCAAACTCAATTGAGCCAATCGTTACCGATTTATGTTGA
The DNA here is from genome assembly GCA_022085475.1 of Heliosperma pusillum. Classification (NCBI taxonomy): domain Eukaryota; kingdom Viridiplantae; phylum Streptophyta; class Magnoliopsida; order Caryophyllales; family Caryophyllaceae; genus Heliosperma; species Heliosperma pusillum. Next base: position 8,810 of record JAIUZE010026125.1, on the reverse strand, counting down.
CCAGTTGACTATAATATTCATCATCCCTTTTGTATTCTTATTATCGAGATTTAATTATGTAATCGCAATATTGTTGAAGACACTTACTCCAACATATAGATGAGGGATGAACTCCAAGTTTCTAATGAAGAAACACTCCTCTTGATTGCACCCAAGACAATCCCTTAATACTAATAATATTGTTAACTATACAATGTTATTAGATACCTTAAATCATAAATCTAATTCTAATTATATTACTACTATAGTAATATGAATGTAATACTAGATATTCCAAACAAAAGATTTCATAAACTTATTTTATGAGATATGTTGTAGTGAGATAAGGAGATAAGCATAAGATAATGTTCTTATGGTAAAAATGAGAACTTATTCTCATGTGGGTGGGGTGGAGTAAGGCCAGTTCTTTTGCCCTTGGGGAGTCCCAAGAATGCTTCCACTTTTGCTCTTATCAAAACACTAGGCCTTGGTCTAGGTATCTAGGCATTATGACTGTGTTTTTAACAATTAAAATAACAATCACAACCACCTAAAACTTACCCACAAAAACCGGTATACCCACTTAATATGGACTCCATTTTATCTTTCACATTTTTTCATTTGTAATTTGGTATGTCATGTAGCATGTAATACGTCATTAGATATTTTAATGCATATTTATCAAATTAAATATCATTTCATCTCCCATAAATCACATTTAACAAATTGACTAGTCATTCATAATTACATGTGTATAAATGGGTCAAATAAAGTATAGTTCATATAATCCACAACCTTTTGTGATTACAATTAACCAATTCTTCTTAATTCTCACTTACAAATAATTTTTTTTCAATTTAAGTATTTAATTAATCCGTATCGATATACAATTAATTAACTTTTCAATTAAGGGAATGGTCCTATAGGTGTGACCTTAAGGGATCAGCTGATCACCATCATCATACGACAGTAACGTCAAACTCCAGTGAGCCAATCGTTACCGATTTATGTTGACCAGTTGACTATAATATTCATCATCCCTTTGTATTCTTATTTTTGAGATTTAATTATATGATCGCACCATTGTTGAGGACACTCACTCCAACCATATCCCACTAGTCCAAGACAAGTGTGCGTCACCAATTCTCTTGTCCTATTACAATCTCTCACTCAATGCATGGTGTCGTGCAGGTCGTACTTGCATTTGATCATATCAAGAGTGGTTTCCTCAATCTGGAGAGTAATTGTCTGACCGAAATTATTGACCGGACTTTGTCGCGAGCGCGATGCAAAGATAATTACCCACACTTAGGCTAACAACATAAAAAATGTAATTAGGGAAGTAGGGATCGATCCACAGGGAGTACGTGTTAACTATGAATTGGTATGGGGTGATTTTCATTTAAGTTCGATTCATTTAGAGTGATTGTCTAAACTACTAACATGAAATAAAATGACAAGTATGTAATGACGATATTTAAATGACGAGTATGAAAATTGCAAATAAAATAAATCTAATCTAATTGACGGAAAGAAAGGTGACGATAATTAAATCTAACTAAGAACGATAATTAAAATGACAATATTGAAAAGCTATCTAACTAAACTAATACACTAGCAAATAACAATAAAGTAAACTATCTAAGGACGGTAATAAAATGACGGTAAAGTAAACTAACTAAACAACAATAAAATAAACTATCTAAAACAGTAAAATAAACTATCTAATCAAATTGATATAGAGAAAGAGAAATTCATGTCAAATGATTTAAAAGTTTTATTGATACCAACATTAGAATTACTACGATTGTCTAAGCCTTGTAGCGGTATATTCCTCTCGGATTCGTACCGACTTTTTAATGGGCCCTAACGTCCTCTCAGCCTGGTTAGGTCACTAAACCCCTATTGGTAGTCCTAATTCCCATCCCAACTCTCGTTTCTAAGACGGAAATTGACTAATCCAAACAATTGTTTATGGCCACTAAACAAAGTTATAGAATTTGACACGACCAAAGGAAGAAACAAACTAGGTGGTTCTATTGGTATCGACTCTTCTTTTAATTCATTCTAACTAGAAAATCATTTCAATATTACAATTTTATTTATTGTATTTACACAGTGATAATCTTACAATGTTATATCTAATTTATGTGATTAAGTAAATTAAGAGGAAAATGATGAACAATATTAAACTATGAAATAAAAGTAATAACGTGATTACGGTGATTATATTAATAATGATTCTAGTGATGAATTCCATGATGATTATTATATGATTAGGCAAAATAGAAGATGACATACTAAACGATATTTTGGTTTTGACTAGATTACTTTTATATGGATTTCCTAACAACAACAATATAAAAACAAGACTAATGAGATTATAGTTCATGATGTCGGAAATTGCATAAGTAAATCAAGGATAGAAAATTACCGAGTTTGGAATGCAAATTATGTAAGAGAGAAAGTAAAGAACAAATATCCAACCCAATGTAATGACAAATGCTTAAAGGAACACTAGAAAAGTACTAGGAAATTGCTGTAAAAACTAGTCTAAAATTGCATAAACTATAATCTAAAAACTTGTATGAAAGAAAGAAGTAAACTATGTAATATTGTGTTAAGTTGTGTCTTGAAATGTTGAGATGCTCCTTGGCTTTTATAGGGCTGCTTGGCTGCTGCATTTCGTCCAAATTCATACCCTAGACAAAGCCATAAAACACTCCATTAATGCTTGGTAGAAGAAGATCCAAGAGACGTCCATCAGCAAACATACCTGATCGGTTATGTGGTAATCCGATCGGGTATGTAACCCATATGGATTTTTCCGTCTCTTCCAATTTCATCTTTGGGCACGGAATGCTATGCCTTGGTCTTTGGTCAATGTAACACGTAATTGGGCTTGGGCTAGTCGTCCTTTGACTTGGGTTGATGTTTTCCTTTGAGAAACAAAGTCAAAGTCCAAGATGAGTCCACTCGAGGAAGGATGTAGCGGAATCATAGTCAAATCGTGAAATTGCTATCATCGGTTCCTTGTAAACTCGTATTCTAGTGCCTTTGCTCCATAAAGTAAGAAAATATAGCAAAACCGCTTCATTTCCTATAAAACGAGACAAAGCACGCAAAACAACTAGAATAGCAATATTAGCTCGTTAATCACTTAACAAAGTGCATAAATCGTATGGGAATCGAGCTAAAACGGGGGATAAATTAGTACAAAATATCACTTATTAAACTCCCCCAAGCTAAACCCTTGCTTGTCCTCAAGCAAACATAACAATCATAACCAGGACAAGGGTAGCAAACAATGATCAATGTATCATACAAATCTCGAAAATAAGTTCTTACAAGTAGATGAATCATAAACCCGAAACAACAAGGGCGAAGGAAAATGCGAATCATGGTTGAGATTTACATAACGGCGCAGCATAGAAAATATTCTTTGGACTTTTTCAGCTTTTGCATGATCTTATTGACTATGGACTCTTTCGATGCACTCTTCACTCAAATTTTTGTGAAATAGGAAATATTGGTTCAAATTTGAAGTGATACTCTCCTATCTACAACTTATAAGAATGTGCCCGCAGTCTAGTATGGTAGACAATCCAAATTCATTAAGTAAGACTAATCATGATCAAAATGTAATGTCAGAAGCCAAGAGAAAATAAAGAAGAGGCTTGGGAAATTCGGGTAAGAAAGTGGACAAACGATTTTGGTCATGTGGAGCTTAAGTCAAGCTAGTAATAACCAAATGTGTAGTGGATACTCAATCCAATTCATACCAATTTCCATCAACAATAGTCAAAGCCAAAAGCAGCATATTGGCTTATTAAACATGACAAATCAAGTTACGACTTCCCAACATTTTTCTTTCTTTTCCTTTTCATTCATGGAAGCGTTTTTCTCTTCTTTTTTCTTTTCTTTTTCTTTTTTATTCTTTTGAGCTTTTACTCTTTCATTTTTCATTTTTCATTTCATTTTTTTTTTCAAAGTTCACTTTTTTTTTTCTTTTCAAACTTCTTTTCACTGAAAGCACGGGAATCAGCAATCCCGAGACAGCAAGTTCACACCAAATGGTGGCATTATCAGAACATCGCAAAAGCACAGAATACCCCTACACATATAGTCAGTTACTAGCTCAACAAGGGTAGGCAATAATGTAATGTAGCTAGAAAGAAGGGTGTTTTTGCGAAATGTGAACAAGAGTGAATGGCTTCAAAATGTAGATCATGATAGTAATACTTATAGAAAATGGAAAAACCATACTTATGCGTTTTGATGTGACACAGACTATAAGGAGAAACTACTCACTCCTAAACAGGGATCGGGTTCAGATGTACCGACCACTGGAGGCTCTACCTTACAATATGAGTAGCTTGCCAAAGTCAAGATCAAGCTTAATTAAGTCCAAATGCAACTTTCTACCTACTGTGTACAAGACATCCCCATGAATGCACAATTCCTCATAACATATTGAAACATCAGCTTATAAAAAATATAAATTGAGAAATGTAAGATGTAAATGATCTTTTCTTTTTGTCTTTTTTGATTTTTTTTGAAAACAATAAACTAAAAATAAACTAATAAAATTAGAAGGAAATAAACTAATGAGAAAAGTAAAAGTCTAAATGAAATCCTAAATGCAGTAAGTCCTAAATGCAAATCCTCCCCCAAGCTAAAACTTCACATTGTCCTCAATGTGCATGCAAATATAATAGAAGCAAACCGAGAAACGGTTGGTAGCACATAGAACAGAGAAACAAGATGAAATTCTAATGGGAAAAGGGGCTAAAAAGAAATCTAAAAATACTAAAAATAAAAGAAAGAAATAAAAGCTTACAAAATGTCGAGCCTCCCCCAAGCTAGTATAAACAAGGGGAGCTTATCATCTCATCCCAAAGGCCACCAGCTACGGCCTCTCCTCTCTGAAGGAGGCGGCTCGGATGCGGATCCAGAAGCATCTGTATAGTAGGTATCATCTGCAGAATAATAACTACCAGTAGAAGCAATGATCCCGGTAAGGTTGCTGGCTCCTAAGGGCTGGTACTCATCTATCTGGTGATCACTAAAATCACCTCTATACCCTCCAAAACTCTCGACGCCATAGTCAGTACCACAGTAATCAGGTCCGGTCTGCTGCACACCTGCATCATAAGTAGTACCATACCCCCCTTCGGGCCAAGTATAGAAAGACGGGTGGGGGCCCTCAGGTCTAATCACACCTTGCCTAGCAAAGTGATCACAAATGGGGTGCAAAGCAAGCTGCTGGTCGGACTGAATTCTATTAACGTACAAGGTTAAGGCTTCAAACATGGCATTCACGTCGCCCGTATCATGGGTCGACTGAGAGGATGATCCTACCTCAGAGCGGTGGGATCAAATCTGAACAGGGAGGTCATTGGGGGTAATATCCCCAACAGGAAGAAAGTAAGTGGGACGGGGTAAGATAGCCTCACCCTCCTGAAGCTGAGGACGCTGCCTAAGTAATGGAATTTGGTTCACCTCAGCGGTCAACTTGACCGAATCACGACCAGCTATCCTCCAAATCATATGGGGGTGAGAGACACAAAACCAATTAAGTTGAACAAAATAATCATAATCCAACCCATTTCTATCTCGGTGGGAGGTGTAGTCAATGCCTGGAGGTCAGTGGTGGCTTGGTTAAAACCACAAACTCGTGTAGCAAGGTGAGTGATAAGACCTCCAAAAACAATGGCAGTGTTCTTAGGATTAGTGGCTTTAGTTAACTGAACAGCAAAATAGTAAGGAATACTAATTGACCATGGTTCATCACTGTTGACATTCAAGAACCCTCCTAAAATATCTAACTCTACCCGTCTTACCAAATGAGGCTCAGCACGGCCCAAGATGGTCCATCCCATGAATCTTTGCCAGATTCTAATGGCGGGATGATGGATGTGTTGGTGTGGGACATTGTCCCAACTAGAGATAGGGTAAGTAGAAATAGTGTTCCAAACCTGGCTAATATCAAAGCCGTCGGGAGGTGAGGTAACAGTATCCTCAAAGGTGCGACCGAATTGGCCAGCAAAGGTCCCTAAGTCCATACTATAGTCATCGTTAAACAATCGGAACCGAACTTGAGGCATAGAGTTTCTATTCCTAGATCTTTTCAACTCAAAAGAGCTCAAGAATTCAAGGGTCAATTGAGGGTAGGTCTTATAACTAAAGTTCATACTAGCATTCATTCCTAGACCCCTAAATAACACCTTGACATGCTCATAAAGCTTCATGTGTCTTAAAGAAGAAACATCAAGGAATTTTGTAGCTCTCATACCTTTGCTTTTAATAATACACCATTTTTGCCATTTCTTGTTTGAATTAAATTCCACATCCGGAAAGTCGGGATCATGCATAGCACCTCCTTGATTTTCGGTTTGATCGTCGGCTTCTAGCATTTCTATATCTTCTTCATGGGCTCTACTACTTTCTCCTTGGTTGGAGGTTCTTGCCCTCTTTGATCTCCTTATTGTAGGTGCCATTTGCTACAAGAAAACTAGTATTAGAACACTTCATTATAAACACGATTTGATAGCATAAGTGTTATAATACTAGGCTTTCAAGCACAAATTCAAGTATAACAACATAAGTGAAACATCATCATGCTACTTTTGAGCACAAATTGATGTTATTAAGCATAACAATATTTCACTAAGAATTTAAACAATATTACACTTGAATCATGAGCTTTGGGTACTACTCAAAGGTACAAATGCTAAATTAACATAATAAGAGCATAAGTTCAAATTCTAAAGCATGAATTCAAACATTATACTACCATTAAGCTTTAGTGTTTAGCATAAAGTAGATATGAGTATCCTAATTCGCATATGAGCATTCAAATCATAGTAAGTGCACTGAAATTATTTAGAAAGACAAGCTAAACAATGATAATTTGAACTAAGGTCAGACACTTTGCAAATACTCTGTTTCTGTTTGAACTGATTGTTAAAGAACAAAGATAGAACCTTAACCAAAGCACAAAGCCAATGATTGAGGATTGAACTTTGCTCCCAGCACACAGCTAAGGACCCAAGCTCACTTCCAAGCACAAAGCAAAGGAAGTTGTCTCAAGCACACAGCCAAGAGATGTAACATAAACAAGGTTTCAGTTTTATGTTTTACTTCAAATCTGTCTTTCATTCATTAGGAAATGGCCTTATATAGGCAAGGAGATTACATCCTACTCGTTCAATACATCCTAGGGCCACAATTGGCTTGCAAAAGAAACAGAAATAACAGCTATATTGTTCAGCATAAAGCAATAAAGTAGAAAAGCAGTTCTAATGGGACAAGCTGCCTTAATTGGGTTGTTTAGGTTGAAACTGGTGGAGGAGTGGACTTCTAAGCTTGATTCTTGAGCTCAACTGAAGTGGAATGGATGCCAAAGGTCCTGCTAAAAGGCCCTCGAGCTTGTTTGATCAAAATAGGAAAGTTTGATAGTGACATGTTAACTACTGCAAAAAGGACTGAAATTTGGATAGTTTGAAGTTGTCCCTAGACTAACTTTTTGTGTGTGCATTTCCTGGAAGAGAAGTCCTGGGCAAAGTTTTAGAGGACCTTCCCAAGGACTAAGGTCGATGGTTGGTTAGGCTTGTTTGAATGTGTGGGACCCCCATGGACCCTGTTTAGAAAGACTGTGATAAGCTGTTTTTGGCTGAGAGTTGTTCTTGTTGTGTTGGGTTTGTTTTGCTGTTGGCTGTGTGTTGTTGTGGCTTAGTCTTGCAAAGTGGATGGCTAGGCTTTGTTCTGGTTGGTGTGGTGTTGTCTTAGCAGGCCTGAAGTGGTTGTTGCTTGGACTGAATAGGACATTGTCATAACTGGTCATGGTGTTGTCTGAATGGATGTTGTTGTCTTGAATGGTGTTGTTGTCTTGATGTTGAGTCTTGTCTTGAGCTTGTGTCTTGTCTTGGTCATATACTCCTATTTCAACCTCCCTTTCTTGAAAAGGATTTGCCCTCAAATCTTCATCACCTTCATCATCTGATTCACCATGGTAGGGGCTCAAGTCTCCAACATTGAAAGTGTAACACCCGGAAATGTACCCTATTTTTCTAGTAAAAATATTTTACGAAAGCTTTTCAGTAAATTTAAGTTTTAAATTAGAATTTTAAGTTCCGAGTCGAATTTAGAATTTCCGAGTTCGTATTTGGAATTTCTGCGAGATTCCATGAAAATCCCGTCTTAAGTCGAGTTTGACTTTTCTTGACTTTTGAGTCGGGTTGACTTTTCGGGACTTTGAAAACCGTCCTTTTGACTTTTTCCTTCATAACTCAAACTACTCCCTCCCTTAACCGAATTTTTCATTCAACACAAAACAAACACAAAAACCCTTTTTCTTCTCTTAAGAAACTTTCACTCTTGAAAATCGATCTTTAGAATTGTAGTAACTTTCGTTCTTGATAGAATTTACGTAAGTTTGTATTATTATTTTCCCGTAACTTCCTTATCCGTATTGATATTAAATTATCGTTATTTTTTCTCGACCTTTCAAGCTTTCCGTCTTTCTCAGATGAACTTATTCATCTTTTTTACGACTATATTTGTATGGTGGCGACCTCCAAGATCCCAGACAAAGACTATTACCTTATTGAAGAGGAGCTTGACGTTTAGTGAAGTCGCTAAAAGGTAACGGTGAAGGGTTACTCGGTATCATTTACGTGTTTTACATGTTTATATGCTAGAAATCGTATTTAGAATACGATTAGGAAGATTAGAAATCATGTTATGATTAATGGATGTTGTTATATGATGAATGTTGATGATATATAATGATTGTTGATGATTATTTGAAGTATATATGAGAATTGGAT
>JAIUZE010026124.1:0-10359 GCA_022085475.1 Heliosperma pusillum | reverse complement strand
GCCCACCCTGGTTGGAGCTGAGCAAGCAGCTTTTGTTAGGGGGAGGAGTATCTTTGACAATTCTCTTCTTAGTAATGAACTTGTTAAGGGCTATGGCAGGAAAGGGATTTCTCCCAGATGTGTTATCAAGGTTGATATTCGAAAAGCTTTTGACTCTGTCAGCTGGTCTTTTTTTAGGAACATCCTTCCTAGATTTGGTTTACCTAGCATGTTCTGCAACTGGATAATGGAGTGTGTTTCCACTACACACTTTTCTCTAAACTTTAATGGGAGTGCTAGGGGGTTTCTCCCTGGTTAAAGAGGACTTAGGCAAGGGGATCCCTTATCTCCCTTTCTCTTTGTTCTTTGTATGGAAGTCCTTTCAAAACTGTTGAGGAGTTTGAAGAATTTTCACTATCACCCTAAGTGTGCCAGGCTCAGGCTTTCTCATTTGGTTTTTGCTAATGATCTCTTAATTTTCACTAAAGGAGATCTTTCTGATATTAAACTTGTTAGTGATGCTCTTACTCAATTTGCTGATGTCTAAGGATTAACCCCTAATCCCTCCAAAACCAACATCTATTTTGGAGGTGTTAATGCTGAGGTGAAGCAGTCTATTCTTCAGGCCACAGGTTATACTGAGGACCACTTTCCTTTTAAGTACCTTGTTATACCTTTGCATTATGCCAGGCTCAAAAGGGATAAATTCCAACCTTTGCTTGATAAAATTAAAGGTAAAATTGATAACTGGCTGAACAGACAACTATCTTATGCAGGCAAAGTTCAACTTCTCAATTCAGTAGTCTTTGGTATAGAGAATTTCTGGTGTGCCTGTTTTCTATTACCTAGAAATGTTATTAAGTCTATAAACCAAATGTGCAAAGCCTTTCTCTGGGGCTACTCTGCACCTCAGTGGAAAATGGTTTTCTATAGTTGGAGTAAAATATGCAGGAAAAGAGATCAGGGAGGCATATGCATCAAAGAGCTTCTTAGCTGGAATAAAGCTATGATGCTTAAAACTCTACTGCGGCTACTGGTTGAACCTAACTCTATTTGGACCAGATGGTGCAATGCTTATTTACTGAAAAACCAGGGGATTTGGAGCTCGCCAGCATGTTCTACTCATACTGGATTTTGGAAGTCTCTGCTGCATATCAGAGATGAATTTCTGCAGTGCAGTGGGTCAGTTGCTGCTGCTGACAGCTTTGCTGCTGGGTATAAGGAGAAAAGGCTGAAGACTCAACACTAGTATGACATGTTCTTCTCTGAGGGGTTTAAGGTTGGTTGGGTTAAGCCTCTGTTGGACCCTATTGTTGTGCCTAGGCATCATTTTATCAGTGTCCTTGCTGGTTGGAATGGCCTTGCCACACAAGATAATTTGATTAAACGGGGTTTGGTTATTGTAAGTCGATGTAGCATTTGTATGGCTGCCTCTGAAACTGTCCATCATCTGTTCTTTAACTGCCCCTACTCTAGGACACTTATGCAGCAGATTCTGAGCTGGCTGGGAGTGGCTAGGGCGCCAGTTTCATTGAAGCATGAACTATACAGAATGGGTATTTTCAGGGGCATGTAGTGGAGGAAGAAGTGGGCTAGGTGTGTTCTGGTGGTTGTTATATATTTTATTTGGCAAGAACGTAATGCTAGACTCTTTTCAGATCGTTTTCTATCCCATGATCAAGTTGTTGGAAAAATCAAGTTCTATGTCTGTATTAGGTTATATGCTTGGCTTAATAATTGTCCTAGTGAGAAAGTCCTTGACATAGTTGTGACAACCCTCGCGAATGCGGAAATATAAAACAAACAAGCATGTGAAATATATAGCGGAAATGTGAAGTTTTAAAAACTTTTATACATGCAAGTTAAATAAAACGAGGAGTGTCAAAATATTACAAACTAAGTGCGGAAAATAACAAAGAGACGGGGTCTCTTAAAATGTTAGCAAAGAACAAGTGTTTAGCAAATTTAGCTAAATCGTCTAGAGGTGAAACTTTCAGGGACAACACCCGCTAGCTCACACCCGAACCCAGAATAGTCAAAGCAAAAAGCCATCCAAAACAAGCAACCTGTTCATTCATGAAAAACATGAACGCCACAGTCAGTGGGGAGTAACTCCGGGTTCTCCCAGCCATATCACCTTAAACGTACATATAAGGAAATACAAAAGTAAAATCATGCATATATAGATATACATGTGAGTTACGAGAAGAATAGATAGGCAATCCAATATATAATGATAAGATCATGTGGAAATCAAATCCGAAACCATCATGTTATTCAAAGACTCGGGGAAGACACTCTTAGGCAACCGAATACGCTCACTAGGGTTGCATCTCACCGTTAGCGGTATAAGATTGATAAGATTGAGACTCGACAGACAAACCAGTCAAGTCATGCGATGATCACATTAAATCCAACATATTATCATCCATTCACGAACCAAGACAATGACGGTGTCCAATCGTGCAATGACCCATGAATAATATCATGAAATCACGCATTCAAAGACGACGACATCTCTCACTGTAAATGAAACGCACTAGCATCGTGTACATGGCAAGTATGATTAACAGGCATCCACGAGATCACATTTCCCTGAACTCATACACGATGACATTTCGTATATGTAGACTAATTTCCTCCTGGTAGGAACGATAATTAAACGGCTCCTAATCTAAACCTGGCCAGATTCTCGGAATCACAATTTCCGATTCGACATGCGATGACGTTTCGCATCCAAGACTCGGTCTTACAAAGAAAACGCCGAGTACCCCAAATTCGGTAGATCAATTCACGAAAGAGGCGGAAAAGAGCTAAAGCCTCATAACAAGCGGTACGCTACATGCAAATAACACCACCTCGCAAGTACACAACATTTGACGGCCGGGTCGAACAACGCATAGCGTTCAACTCCCAACAACGTCGTCGTATGGCCACTAACACATGCATTTAAGCAGTAGGATACCTCTCCGTTCCGACATTCCAGCCTTACGAACGGGAAGGTAGCAAAGGGAATGAGAATACAAAGCACAATACAAAATAGTGCTCAAACCGACTCATTTGTAAAAACCGACTCAAAGTGGGAACATATCGAAAACCGTCACAAAACATGTGATACAAGCGAATGAAATATCATATTTCCAAAATATCAATATTATAAGACACTACGTAAAATTATACGTTAAATGAATCATCGGAAATATTATAAATGAAAACCGTAAACAAAAATCATAACCATCTTCCAGCAGGAGCCAGCCGGTCAGGCTGACCGGCTGCCGGTCCACCGGCTCAGGCCATTACCTCATACGAAAATCAACTTAAAACTTCAGTGTGTCCCAGCCGGTCAGGTCGACCGGCTGCCGGTCGACCGGCTGGGACCAAAGGGTCAATTGAAAAACAAAGGAAGGAAAGGGGTGTCTCAGCCGGTGGTCTGACCGGCTGCCGGTCGACCGACTGAGACCCAAGTCATTTCTCAAAATCACGAAAAATGCAATAATATACAGCAGGTGCCCCAGCCGGTGGTCTGACCGGCTGCCGGTCGACCAACTGGGGTCCAATTCATACGAAAAGTCATATTTTTGCCTAAGGAACCAATTTCAATTATCATCCAATATTATCATAAATCATCAAAACTCATATGAAATCTCAACATACAACATATATCATCATTAACACACTTTCCAAGCTCACTAACCATATTCTAAGTACGGTTTCTAGCATAGATAACATATAAAACACGTAAATGATACCGAGTAACCCTTCACCGTTACCTTTAAGCGTCTTCACTACTCGTCAAGCTCCTCATCAATTAGAAAGTAGTCTTGGTCGGGATCTTGGAGGTCACCACCTACATATAGATCGTAAAAGATGACTAAAATTCATCTTGAGAAAGACGGAAAGTTTGAAAAGCGAGAAAGACGATGATTTTAATATCAATACGGATAGAGGAAGGTACGGGGAGAAGAATGAGACAAACTTACGTGAATTCTATCGAGTAATGAAAGCGCTAGGATGATTCAAAGATCAAAAAGCTAAGGAGGCAAGGTTTCTTAAGGAAGAAGTAAAATTTGGTTTGTGTTTGATTTTGTGTTGAATGAAATTTAGGTTAAGGAGTTGTGTGAGGTGTGTAGGAGAAAAGTCAACAAAAAGTCAAAGACGGCTCAAAAGTCAAGAAAAGTCAAACTCGTCTTAAGACGGGATTTTCATGGAATCTCGCGGAAATTCTAAATACGAACTCGAAAATTCTAAATTCGACTCGAAACATAAAATTCAAATTTAAAACTTAAATTTGCTGAAAAGATTTCGTAAAATATTTCTACTAGAAAAATAGGGTACATTTCCGGGTGTTACAATAGTAATGAAATGATACTTGCTTAGGGGGTCTTGATTTGCTATTGATGTAATAATTTTTAGGGGATCTTCTTTGTAATTGTTGATTTGCTAATGAAATTAACTTTTACAAAAAAAAAAAAACATTTCATCTCTTCATCCTCACCAAATCAAAACGCTAACCTCTCTCTCACCATTGTTGAGGCTTGAACCCTTCAAGCTTCAGACATATCTCACTCAATTCTCACTCAAAGCTCTTAATTTTTATCTCATTCTTTCTCTTTTCTTCCTCTCTTTCTTTTAAGGTAAGAAAAGTCCAATCTTGCTCACTTTCATCTTCTCATCTTTTTCCAAGATGAAATTGTTCATCTTTTATGATTAATTTTGTAGGAGGAGACCTTCAAGATCCAGACAAGGATTATTTCTTGGTAGAAGAAGAAGAAGAAGAAGAAGACTATTGAAGACTTAAAAAGGTAAAGGTGAAGGGTTATTCAATATCACTATTATGTGCCTTACATGTTAGATAGTAATTGTCTTGAAAAGATGAGTTTTTTGTGTTAGTTTCGTATGAATATGTGTTTACTACTCATTTATATGTTTAATCCATCTCATATTCTTAATCTATGTTAATCTTATACTACGTTACATTTGTGTTTTTGGATTCATTCATTTATTCTTGTTAAACTTGTGTTGGGTGATAATATGTCTTAAATGACCACATGTAATGATTGGATATGATTATGTTGCATTTATTGAGATTTAATAATGATAAACAATAATAGGAATGATTAGGTAGTAATGGAAATTGAATTGTAGTTGTTGTTGGTTTGTTTTCGCGAGCAGTGTGCCCTAGCCAGCGCACCCCCCCTCAATCGGCTCGGAGCCCCTTAATTCAAAATTGGTTGGTTTTGGTGATTTTAGAGAAATGTGTGCCCTAGCCAGGTTCCCGGCCGCCACCCCCCCGACGGCTGGGAACACCATGTATGTTGTTGATATTGTATGTTGTTGTGCGTGCCCCAGCCGGCTAGTCGGCCGCCGCCCAGCCGGCTGGGAACACCTTCCCTCCTTTCTCTTCTCGTTTCTAGCGCATGACGATGACCCCCAGCTGGGTGGCCGGCCGCCGGTCACCACCACCGGCTAGGAGTCTCTGCCCTTAAATGTTGTTCTCTTGGATTTCTTGGTGGTGCCAGTCAAGTGGCCGGTCGCCGGTCACCTAGGCTGGCTGCCACCCTCTACTTCCTTTTTTGTTTCTTTCTCTCCTTTGTTCTTATTCGAGACGGTTTATATTATTTATTTAGCTTATATACCAATGTTATGTCATTAAATATTCATGTTTAGAATATATATTATCTCACATGTTTTTCTCACATGATTAGTGACGGTTTTTGTATGTTCCCCATTTGAGCCGGTTTTGCCTTATGTAATGATTTGAGCACTACTCGTTGGGTGCTTTGAACTCTCATTTCCCGGCATTCCAGCCTAGCGAGTATGAAGGTGTAGCCGGCATTCCCGGCATTTCCCGGCATTCCGGCTACACACTTCATGTTTTATAAATGAACAGGTGCTAATGTTGCTTTCTTTTGGGGTTCCTTTGAGTGAGCTAGCGGGCGTCGATCATGACGTGGACCTTATCGATTACTTTAGATATTTCGAGACTCACTAGACTTTATTTGAGGGACTTTAGCTCCCGTTTGTACTCATTACTTTGATTTCGTACTTATGTTGTTTTAGTTTGACATTTCTCGTATTTTTTGGCATGTAAAAAGTTTTTAAAACTCCATATTTTCGCACTTATTTATGCATGCGTGCTTGTTTCTTTTCCTCTTTCGTGAGGGTTGTCACAGTTGGTATCAGAGCCTATGACGCTCCCTGATCGGGTTGTCGCGTACCCTAATCAAAGATAAATAACCCTTGGCTAGGCTAACAACAAATAAATGCAGTTAGGGAAGTAAGGGGTCGATCTCGGGGAGACGGGAGATACTTGTGAATAGTTGTGGTTAGAACTCTACCTTGGACGATTGGCAAATGTTTGTCACTAATTACTAAATAATAACAATGCAATAAAGAAAAGAATCTAGGGAAGTAGGTTCACACATGTAGATTAACATATTGATGAAATTGGATTTAGGATATGCAAATAATTCATTGAGCGTTCGTAAGAATGGTGTGTTCATTACAATCATAGATCAGATGGTCTAGCAGGCTTTTAGTGCGATTTACTAGGTCTTAATCCACTATGTCATGCTTTGTCTATTCAATTCTCGTATGTCTACCTTGGAAAAGAATTCCATACTAGTCAAATGATTTTGGCCAAAAATCGATAACTATCGTTACAATCCAAACATGCATAGACACAACGTTTTAAAGGCACAATTTCTTTTATCCAATTAACATCTTTTAATCAATATAACATGGCTATCCTACACCCTAGAACAAAGATTACTTATGCATGATTAACAATGAAAGGGACACTAAGATTATAAAACTAAGAATGGTAAACATAATAAAGGAAATAATAAAAGAGAATGAAACTATAATGTAAAAACGAGAATAAAGATTACCGGAAAGGATGATCAAAGATTGAAATAGAACAAGAACTTGAATAGGAAATACAAACCCGAAAACTTGAGTTCCAACTACAAGTAGAACCATACAAACTTAGAACTAAACTAAACTAAACTAGAGAAAACTAAAACTAAACTAAAACTAAGAAGAAAATGAGAGAAAGAAGAAAAACTAAACTAAAGAGAGAAGAGAAGTGTTTTTTGTACATCTATTTGTGTGTAGAGGCTAGGCTATTTATAGGGTTGAGATGTAACAACCCGAAAAGTACCCAATTTGCTTAAGCAATAGCTTATGGATACTTTTCAGTAGAACTTAAGTTTTTAATATAGAAAATTTTGTTCCGAGTCGTATTTTGAAATTCCGCGTTCGTATTTGGAATTTTTGAGAGATTTCATGAAAAGACCGTTTTTGGTCATCTTTTACTTTTCTTGACTTTTAAATCGTCTTTGACTTTTTCTTGACTTTTTAAAGTCGTCATTGACTTTTTATTTATTTTTAAGTCGTCTTAAACTTTTCTGAACTTTTAAGCCATTTTGACTTTTTCCGACTTTTTAGTCGATTTTGACTTTCGTTGACTTTTCCCGACTCGTCTTGCGATTTTGAAGACCGAAACTTTATTTAAAAAAAATTATATTTTTGATTTATTTTTATTTATATTTATTATGATTTATCATAATTTAATATAATTATTTTGAATTTATTCGGAATTTAAAGAATAACTTTTACGGTTTTTAATCGAACGTCATTTAACTATTCCCGACGGATCGTAATGCGCGCAACAAAATCGAAACTCGACTTTGGCATGAGTCACCCGCGCGTGTCATCGCTTTCCACTCACCATTAGATATTTTATTTATTTTGATTAAAATAATCAAAATATCTAGATATTTAATTACTTTATCGATCCGTCAACGGAAATTACGCAAATCGAGCAAAAACAGACCCGATGATCACCTTACCCACACGGCTCACCCTCTCCTCTAAGAGACTTTGATATTTTTATTTCTTTTGATTAATATATCATAATATCTAGATATTATTTTACTTTATCGATCAGTTAACGAAAACTACGCAAAACGCTCGAAATCGGACCCGACAAGCTCAACATCACACGGCTCCATTACCCACTCTTAAGCCTTGATATTTTCATTATTTTTCATTTTAATATCATAATATCTTGATATTAACTTTATCGTAAATTATATTAAATCGTTTACCGTAAAATAATTATTAAACGCGAGTCAATTACGGAACAACAATTTTAACACTCAACACCTTTATTTGTCTATAAACTCACGTCCAACTCCACTCCACTTTACTCACAAACACCTTTTCACTTTTCAACAAATCAAATAAAGATCAAAATATCACTTTATTTAATCGTTCTTCGTGTTCTTCATCGTTCATCAATCGTTCTTCATCGTTCTTGAGCAAAACCTCCATAAATCCTTCATTTCTTAATTAAATCCTTCCTAATTTATATTTCTAGGATCTCCTCTTCGTTCTCCATCTTCTAGTACGTTTTAAATTCAATTCCGTCAAGATCGTTTTCAACACTTTAATTATGAGAAATTTAGTTTAAGTTCTAATAATTGTTTTCTTGTTATTTCTTATAGGGGAAGAGTTTGAAGACGAATTTGGAGACTCTTATATTTTGGGTGAAGACTAGTAGAAGGGTTTCTTAATTATTACTTCTTATTATTTTGTGCTAAGTGATTTTGGCTAGCTAAGGTAACGATTCCGATTTACTCGACGAATTAATGTCACATGGGTTTTAGTTTATGTTCATGTTATGGTTATTTAGGATTTGAGTTAGTAATATAGCCTTTAGTTTTATTTAATTGGATTTTGGTTCATCTTTATTTTTGGTTCATGTTTTTATGATTTATGGATTTTTAGTTAGTAATATGTTAAGTAGTAATTATTATGTTGTTTTATGATTTTTGATGATTTTTATGTTGTTTAGGAAATTTTAACAAGTTTAGTGTTCTTGAAGAATTTTGATGATTTTTACTAAGTTATGATTTTTATGATTTTGTATGAAATTTTAACAAGTTTAGTGTTCTTGAAGAATTTTGATGATTTTTACTAAGTTATGATTTTTATGATTTTGTATGAATTTTTAACAAGTTTAGTGTTCTTGATAAATTTTGATGATTTTAATAAGTTATGATTTTGTGTGGAAGATTGTTAAAATGGTTGTTTGATGATTAACAACAAGTTTGGAATTGATTTGGAGTGAATGATGATTGAACCGAGAAAGGGGCAAGAACCGGGTCCAAACCAGACCGGTCCAGGCCGGTTCAGACCCGGTCTGGGTTGGTCAAGGTGGGTCCGGGTTTTGGTCTTTGGGTTGTGTCGATGTTTGATTGATTGGTTGTTGTTTTGACGGGTTTTGAATATGTTAAGCATGCGGGAAAATATTAGAAAACGGTTTTAGAAAAATTAAAGCAAAACAGCCTTTTTGAAGCCAAAACAGCCCGTGGGCCCATCCAGGCCCATATTGGGTCCGGCCCATTTCAGCCCGTGGGTCCCACCTTGGGACTCGTGTCGGTTTTTGAGTTATCGTCATTTTTATCGTATTTTGTAATATTTAGCAAGTGGGAAGTATTAATAAGTAAAATATTTAATTAAAAAGGTTTTCATAAAAAATTATTATTTCTCACATGTTAGAAATTATAATACGAGATTAGTTTACGTTGAAATCATTTCAGTCAAGCGGGTTTTGGGTATAGTATGATAATTCACATGTTAGAAGTAGTAATAAAATAACATGTAATGAATATGTTGATTTTATGTCTATGTGATAAAGACTCTGCTTCTAGCCGGTTTGATCCAACGGGTTTGGTCAAACTAAGATCTAGTCAGCCCCGATTTGACTGATGACCCGTCGCGGGACTCGGGTCGGGGATTGGTCTTCAAGTGAGGTTGTATTTAATTATGAATTAGCCTTAGTAGATATGAGGCGATATGATATTTGATTATTATTGATATGCAATTAGTCACATGATAGGATGTTTTTCCCGTGACTGTTTTATTATATGGTTGGTGTCGTGTTGACTAAGTACCCATAGAGAATTATGAGTATATGGCGTCTTGACCATGCTAATTCTAAAGGAGTAGCTTGGACCACGACATTGATAGGCCGTACTATCTTTAACGAGCATACGGAGTTTGTCGCTTGATAGCGTTTGTGTCACGGCCTGGGGGGCTTATCTCCAAGTCGGGGCATGGCATCCTAAGAGTTCCGCTTTGGGAAGGGAGCCAGCTTAAGTACTAGCCATCTCTGCTTAGGGGGTCGCCTAGTAGAGTTTCTCATAGACGGTTATGTCATGGGACGGGAACGGAATAGCTGTTGTCGCTAGGTCTGATCAGTCTAGGACTAGGATGTTTTCCTACCTTGTGGTATAGCCTCGAGTTACAGAAGTCGACTATTGACTGGACTAAGAACTTATGCCTGTTTGTAGAAGTATTGGTCTTTCATGG
>JAIUZE010026122.1:0-12647 GCA_022085475.1 Heliosperma pusillum | reverse complement strand
AACCATATACACTCACTAGGGCTTGCATCTCACCGTTAGCGGCATAGGTTTGACAAGATTGAGACTCGACAAACAAACCATGCCAAGTCATCCAAAGATCACAAATAATCAATCATATAATCATCCATTCAAACGTACAATACGTTGACGACATCTCTCACGGTAAATGACACGCACTAGCATCGTGTCCCTGCAAGTATGATTAAAAGGCATCCACGGGATAAAACATTGCCCTGAACGCATACACGATGCTACATTTCGTATATGTAGACTAATTTCCTCCCGGTAGGACGACGATCATAATACGGTCCTAGTTTAAGCCTGGCCAGACTCTCGGAATAAACATTTTTCGATTCGACATGCGATGACATTTCGCATCCAAGACTCAGTCAATCATAGACGCCGAGTACCCCAAATTCGGTCAACCTTCACGAAAGCGGCGGAAAAGAGCACAAGCCTCATAACAAGCAGTACGCTATATGCAATGACACCACCTCGCAAATATACAACATTTGACGGCCGGGTCGATCAACGCAAAGCGTTCGCCTCCCAACAACGTCGTCATATGCCCACTAACACATGCAATTAAGCAATCAAGGATACACTCCCCATTCTGACATTCCAGCCTTTTGAACGTGGAGGTAGCCAAGGGAATGAGAGTACAAAGCACACAGAAAATTAGTGCTCAAACCGTATCATTTGTAAAACCGACTCAAAGTGGGACATATATAAAAACCATCACAAAACATGCGATACAAGCGAATGGAATATCATATATTCGAAACATTAATATTTAAAGTCATTACGTAAATTTATACGATAAACGAACCATCGGAATTATCATAAATGAAAAACATAAGTAAGAAATACTAATGGAAAGTCAAGGCGCTCAACCAAGGGAAAAACTGGCAGCATGAAACGCTGCCAGCGCCAGGGAATGCTGCCAGCGTTCTACGACGCTCCCAGCGTCACATGACACTGCCAGCGTTCTGATCTCAGGCACGCGTTCTTCATTTTCCGTCTTGACATCAACATACAACAATCATCATTTATCATCACAAACCATCAATTCTCATATCAATTATCAACTAATAACAACCATCATCAACAAAACAATTCCTATGATTACTAACCTTATTCTAAATACGATTTCTAACATAGAAAACACATTAAAAACACATAAATGATATCGAGTAACCCTTCACCGTTACCTTTTCGCGTCTTCAATCCGCGTCAATGTCCTCTTCTATCAAGAAGTAGTCTTTGTCGGGGTCTTGGAGGTCACCACCTACAATTAGATAATAAAAGATGAATATAATTCACCTTGAGAAAGACGGATAAATTGAAAAGCGAGAAAGACGGTAATTTTATTACCAATACGGATAGAGGACGATGAGAGAAAAAGAATAAGACGAACTTGAGTGAATTTAAGCGAGTAACGAAGGAGTAGCGATGATTTAAAGCTTGATCAAATATGAAGGCTAGGGTTTTGGGGTTTACTTGTGAGGAAGAAGAAGATGTTGAGTGTGAGGGAGTTTAGGGTTAAGGGAGTATATGAAGGAGTAAGTGTAAAAGTTCATGGAAAAAGCCCATAACGCCTTAAGACGTAACTTACTCGAAATCTCGCGTAAAGTCCGAAAACGAACTCGGAAATTCTAAATTAGACACGGGAAATTTAATTCTAAACTAAAACTAAATTTCGCTGAAAAGTATCGGTAAAATATTTTTACTATAAAAATAGGGTACATTTGCGGGTGTTACAATCACCCCACCTTTTAAAAAGTTTCGCCCTCGAAACTTGAGCGAAAGAAAGATACCTTAATCCAATAAGCTTGGATATTTAATACGCATAGAAGCTTCCGTTTCCCAAGTCTCTTTTTCAACATTGGCACATCTCCATAAGATTTTCACTAAAGGAACCACTTTACTTCTCAACTTCTTATCCTTGCGATCTAGGATGCGGATCGGCTTCTCTTCAAAGGAACCGCTTGAAAGACATGGCTTGGATCACTAACGTACTTTCTCAATTGAGAAACATGGAATACATCATGAACCTTGGTCAAATTCAGGGGTAAGTCCAACTTGTAAGCAACGGCACCAATCCTTTTCACAATATCAAAGGGTCCAATGTATTTCGAGCTCAATTTATCCTTTACACCAAACCGTTTAACACCCTTCATTGGAGATACTTTCAAGAACACTTTATCCCCAACTTCAAATTCTAACGGTCTTCTTCGGATATCGGCATAAGACTTTTGCCGATCTTGAGCGGCTTTCATTCTATCACGAATGACCTTCACATGATCAACGGTTTCAACAAGAACATCGGGACCCAAGTCACGAACATCACTCAATTGATTCCAACATATAGGACTTCGACATTTCCTTCCATAAAGAGCTTCATAAGGAGCCATCTTGATCGAGGCATGATAACTATTGTTGTAAGAAAAGTCCACCAACGGTAGACTCTTTTCCCAACTAGATTGGAAGTCGAGTGCACAAGCCCTAAGCAAGTCTTCTAAAGTCGGAATAGTCCTCTCGGTCTGACCATCGGTAGCGGCATGAAATGCGGTACTCATCAACAATTTACTACCCATGGCTTCTTTTAAAGCCTTCCAAAATCTCGAACAAAACCTCGGATCTCGGTCGGATATAATCTCCTTGGGAACACCATGGTATCTAACAATCTCATCAACATAGGCTTTCGCTAGTCGATCTAAACTCCAAGTCTCTTTGATCGGAATGAATCTAGCACACTTGGTCAAACGATCAACAACAACCCAAACGGCATCTTTACTTCCAACGGTCCTCGGCAAAGCCATAACAAAATCCATAGAAATAGATTCCCACTTCCATAGTGGAATATCCAAAGGTTGTAGCAATCCACCGGGCCTCTTGTGTTCAATCTTCACTTGTTGGCAAGTAAGACATCTTCCGACATAGGACACAACATCGCCTTTCAAATTCGGCCACCAAAATTGTAGCTTCAAGTCTTTGTACATCTTATCACCTCCGGGGTGAATAGAATAAGGGAAAAGGTGAGCTTCATCAAGAACTCGCTTTCTCAAATCAAGAGCATTAGGCACAAACAAACGGCCATGGAATCGAAGAACACCTTTATCATCAAACTTGAAATCTTTAGCTTTTCCTTCTAGAAGTTTGGCTTGAATAGACTTGTAGGTAGGATCATCAACTTGGCTTTCGCGGATCTCGCGGAGGAAAACACGTTCAGCAGTCATAGCACCCACATAATCAAATCCACGTTCCACGAATTCCAACTTCAACTTCCGAAACTCAATACAAAGATCAACGGGCAAAACTGACATAACATTCAAGGAATGAGAAGATTTCCTACTAAGAGCATCGACAACAACATTAGCCTTCCCTTCATGGTACAACAACTCAAAATCATAATCATTCACCAATTCCAACCATCTTCTTTGTCTCATATTCAACTCCTTTTGAGTTAATATGTACTTCAAACTTTTGTGATCGGTGAATATACGACAATGAACACCAATAAGGTAGTGTCTCCACACTTTCAAAGCATGAACAACGGTGGCTAATTCCAAATCATGAGTAGGATAGTTCACTTCATGAACTCTCAACTGTCTTGAGGCATAAGCCACCACTTTCCTACTTTGCATAAGTACACAACCCAATCCCATCTTGGAAGCATCACAATAGACATCAAAGTCTACACCATCTTCAGGCAAAGTCAACACCGGAGCGGTAGTTAACCTTTTCTTTAACTCTTGAAAAGCGGCTTCACAAGCTTCATTCCATAGGAACTTGGTTTCTTTCTTCAATAATTGAGTTATCGGTCTAGCAAGCTTTGACAAATCTTTGACAAATCTTCGGTAGTAACCAGCTAAACCAAGAAAACTTCAAACTTCTCTAACATCGGTCGGACTCTTCAAATCCACCACAGCTTCAATCTTAGAAGGATCCACCATTACACCTTCTTTAGAAATTACATGCCCAACAAAGGACACCTTAGGTAACCAAAACTCACACTTGGAGAATTTAGCAAACCACTTTTGACGACGAAGAACACCCAAAATAGTCCTTAGATGAATAGCATACTCTTCATCGGTCTTGGAGAAAATAAGGATATCGTCAATGAACACCACCACACACTTGACAAGGTAGTCACTAAATGTGCGGTTCATTTGATCCATGAAAATAGCGGGAGCATTGGTCAATCCAAATGGCATCACCTTGAACTCATAATGACCATATCTTGTACTAAAAGCGGTCTTCGGTATATCAACATCACGGACGGGAATTTGGTGATAACCAGATCTCAAATCAATCTTGGAAAAAGTAGAAGCACCCTTTAGTTGATCAAACAAATATTCAATTCTTGGCAAAGGATATCTATTCTTGATTGTAATTCGGTTCAATTTACGGTAATCAATACAAAGCCTCATAGAACCATCTTTCTTCTTCACAAAGAGTACGGGAGCACCCCAAGGTGAGGCACTTGGTCGAATGAAACCCTTCTCAATCATATCATCAAGTTGCTTCCTTAACTCTTTCAACTCGGTTGGAGCCATACGGTAAAGAGCTTTGGCTATGGGTCCAGAACCAGGTACAAGATCAATAGATAACTCAACGTCACGCTCGGGAGGAATCCCGGGCAAGTCTTCGGGGAATACATCAACGAATTCACGAACTATAGGCACATCTTCAATATTTGGCAAAGAGGTAGTTGAAGAAGTCACAATACACAAGTATGCTTGGTGACCCTTTCTTACCATATTCACCAACTTCATTGCGGAAATCAAAGACACACCCTTTCAGGGATGAGATCCCTTATAAGGTTATTCTAACTCCAAAAGGATCTTTAAATAAATCTTTTGATCTCTACACTCGAACCTAGCATGGTACAATGATAACCAATCAATACCTAGAATTATATCGAACTCTCCTAGAGGAAACTTAAGGAGATTTGCGGGAAACATAGCACCTGAAATAGATATTGGAACATTAGGATAAAGATTAGAACAAGACATAATTTCTCCGGATGGTAAGGATATGGGAGTATCCTCACTAGATGTAGGCTCGATAGATAATTTATTAGCATAAGTCGAAGATACAAAGGACATAGAAGCACCGGTATCAAAAAGAATAAGACACGGTTGCTCTAAGATTGAGAACATACCCGTAATTATCTCCGGATGAGCATCGGCTTCGGCTCGGCTCAGAACAAAGATAGAACCCTTAGGTTTAGCAATTGGAGGAGGCAACTTACGATCGGGGCAATCCTCATAACGGTGCCCACCCTTTTGGCAAAAGAAGCAAATATAAGGTCGGTTGGAACAAGTCACACCGGGGTGGTGTGGTTGTCTACAACGGTTGCATAAGCGACCTTGAGCTTGAGGAGGAGCATATGGCCTATGAGCCACATTAGAAGTAGCTCGATGAATGAAAGGAGCGGGAGCTCTTGTATTTGCATTTGAAGGAGGATTGAATCTCCTCTTGTTGGCATAAGAGTTGGAGGAAGACAGAGTAAACGGCCTCTTCCCATAGACATTTGGCCCAGGAGTGAAAGAAGGAGAGGGATTCTTCATCATAGCTTCATCCCTAATGGCCTTCATGGAGTTCTCGGCCCATAAAGCATCATCATATAAATCCCCAAAGGAAGTAGTATTCCTCTCACTTTACTTTGAAGTAAAGCACTAAGCTTGTTGCGGTAGTAGAAAGCTCGGTCCTCGTCATCTTTGATAAGCCTCGGAGCAAAATGAGCAAGCTTGTTGAACTCCGTAATGAAGTCTTGTGCCGACAAGTTACCTTGCTTGAAGTCAATAAATTCCTTGAGCCTTTGTTGCTTTAGCTCCTTGGGATAAAATCGACCTTCAACTAGAGCTTTGAAACAAGCCCAATTGAAATCGTTTTCAAGAGTAGCGGTGGCACTAGTAATTGCCCACCAATTATCTGCTTCCCTTACAAGGAAGTGCTTTGCAATCCTTACCTTGTCCTCTTCACGGACTTGGTATAAATCAAATTGCTTCTCCATTTCTCGGAACCATTTCAATAGCACGGTAGGGTCCGGCTCTCCACCGTAAGGTATAATCTTACTCCTAGCTATTTGGCTTGCCACCCAAGCGTAGCCTCCTTGGTGGTTATCTTCTCTACGAGGGGGAACTTGGTTGGCTTGAGCAATAGCCGCATCTTGTTTATTCATCAACACTTGCGTAAGAGCTTCTAGAATAACGTTCTCTACTACTCGAGGTCTAACCATCTTCATAAGAAACAAAAAACAAAACAAGTTAATCCTAACACTTAGCATAAACAAATAGACTACCAAGTAAAATCCTTAACTTCTACCCATCTCTCATTTAATATTTCAAGGTCAAGTAGTTGAAGTCTAGGGTTCACGTATGTGCGTCGGGAGCGATAAAGCTCTGATACCAACTATGACAACCCTCGAGAATGCGGAAAAAAAACATAACAAGCATGTGATTTATATAGCGGAAAATACGATGTTTTTAAAACTTTTTACATGCAAGATAGAAATACGAGGAATGTCAAATAAATACAAACTAAAATAGAATATACTACAAATAGACGTAGTCTCTCAAAATGTTATCCAATATCAAAGTGATTAGCAAACTAGCTAAACAACGTCTAGAGGTGACTCATCCACGCCAACGCCTGCTAGCTCACACCCGAACCCAAAATACCACAAGAGAAAAGCCATCCAATAAAGCAACCTGTTCATCCATGAAAAACATGAACGCCAAAATCAGTGGGGAGTAACTCCGGGTTCTCCCAGCCATATCACATTAAACGTACATAAACGGAAATACAAAAGTAGAGGCATGCATATATAAATATACATGTCAAGTACGAGAAGGATAAATAGGCAATTCAATATATAAGGATATCGATACATGAAGTACAAAACCGTAACCATCATATTATAGAAAGACTCGGGAAGACACTCTTAGGCAACCATATACTCACTAGGGCTTGCATCTCACCGTTAGCGGCATAAGTTTGATAAGATTGAGACTCGACAAACAAACCATGCCAAGTCATCCAATGATCACAAATGATCAATCATATAACCATCCATCCAAACGTACAATACGTTGACGACATCTCTCACGGTAAATGACACGCACTAGCACCGTGTCCCTGCAAGTATCATTAAAAGGCATCCACGGGATAAAACATTGCCCTGAACGCATACACGATGCTACATTTCGTATATGTAGACTAATTTCCTCCCGGTAGGACGACGATCATAATACGGTCCTAGTCTAAACCTGGCCAGACTCTCGGAATAAACGTTTTCCGATTCGACATGCGATGACATTTCGCATCCAAGACTCGGTCAATCATAGACGCTGAGTACCCCAAATTCGGTCAACCTTCACGAAAGAGGCGGAAAAGAGCACAAGCCTCATAACAAGCGGTACGCTACATGCAAATGACACAACCTCGCAAGTATACAACATTTGACGGCCGGGTCGATCAACGCAAAAGCGTTCGCCTCCCAACAACGCGTCATATGCCCACTAACACATGCAATTAAGCAGTAAGGATACACTCCCTGTTCCGACATTCCAGCCTTACGAACGTGGAGGTAGCCAAGGGAATGAGAGTACAAAGCACACAGAAAATTAGTGCTCAAACCGTATCATTTGTAAAACCGACTCAAAGTGGGACATATCAAAAACCGTCACAAAACATGCGATACAAGCGAATGGAATATCATATATTCGAAACATTAATATTCGAAACATACGATAAACGAACCATCAGAATTATCATAAATGAAAAACATAAGTAAGAAATACAAATGGAAAGTCAAGGCGCTCAACCAAGGGAAAAACTGGCAGCATGAAACGCTGCCAGCGCCAGGGAACGCTGCCAGCGTCACAGGACGCTGCCATCGTCCTGATCTCAGGCACGCGTTCTTAATTTTCCGTCTTGGCATCAACATACAACAATCATCATTTATCATCACAAACCATCAATTCTCATATCAATTATCAACTAACAACAACCATCATCAACAACACAATTCCTATGATTACTAACCTTATTCTAAATACGATTTCTAACATAGAAAACACATTAAAAACACGTAAATGATATCGAGTAACCCTTCACCGTTATCTTTTCGCGTCTTCAATCTGCGTCAATGTCCTCTTCTATCAAGAAGTAGTCTTTGTCGGAGTCTTGGAGGTCACCACCTACAATTAGATAACAAAAGATGAATATAATTCACCTTGAGAAAGACGGATAAATTGAAAAGCGAGAAAGAGGGTAATTTTATTACCAATACGTATAGAGGACGATGAGAGGAAAAGAATAAGACGAACTTGAGTGAATTTAAGCGAGTAACGAAGGAGTAGCGATGATTTAAAGCTTGATCAAATATGGAGGCTAGGGTTTTGGGGTTTACTTATGAGGAAGAAGAAGATGTTGAGTGTGAGGGAGTTTAGGGTTAAGGGAGTATATGAAGGAGTAAGTGGAAAATTCATGGAAAAAGCCCATAACGCCTTAATACGTAACTTACTCGAAATCTCGCGTAAAGTCCGAAAACGAACTCGGAAATTCTAATTTAGACACGGGAAATTTAATTCTAAACTAAAACTAAATTTCGCTGAAAAGTTTCCGTAAAATATTTTTACTATAAAAATAGGGTACATTTGCGGGTGTTACACATGTAGACATTTTCAACCAAAGGCATAGAAATCTCATTCACATTATAATTGGGGGGAGGGGAGACATCGAATTCAAGATCACACTCACTATGATTCGTATTAGGGTAAAGGGTAGGGTAATGAGCATAAGGTGATGCCACACATTCATAAGTCTCATCTCTACCCATGAACTCATCAACGACACTTTGAAAGGTGTCATTTGTCCCCGTCATGTCATCTCTAGTGTTTGACCAAGATTCTTGGTAGGCAACCTCCTCACATTGGTTGGTCATGAATGCTACAAAACCGCAAAATTACTCACAATTCATATGAAAAACTCGATCACAGCTCATGTAGTTTGCCAAATGTAGATACCTGTATCCGCCGATACAGGCATTTATAAAGATCCCGCCAAACACCCGATGATGATAGGACAACATATATTTCGTATATGACCTTGTCACTATTTGAGTTCAATTCACGATGTAAAACGAGCTTCATCGACAATTCATGTTTAAATCAAATTTAAAATGAATTTCCGATTCAAAAAGATTCATTTTTAACCAGTTTTAGAACCCCAGTCTTTCTTTATTTTATTGAAAATTAAATAAGTATTTATTTTAACCCGACTTGAAAATGTCCATTTTGATTTACTTGAATGTTATCGTCTCATTTTGGCTTTAAAACGATGATTAAAACGCAAGTTTGCGACGGTCTTTTTAAGAGCATTTTGAAAGCGATTTGAGTCCGATTTTCAATCCGATTTTGACCCAATATCCACCTCTACTAGACCACTCATAAAACCTCACTATATACCCTTTTAGACCTCAAACGAAGTGCCAAAGGAAGCCCATAGCCGAACCAAAACAGCCCCCTTCCCTCTGTTTTCCAGCAGCGATCTAGCCCACCAAATCGACCCAAATCGACCTCAAACGACCTACCCATTAACCCTAACTTGTC
Organism: Heliosperma pusillum; assembly: GCA_022085475.1. Lineage (NCBI taxonomy): Eukaryota > Viridiplantae > Streptophyta > Magnoliopsida > Caryophyllales > Caryophyllaceae > Heliosperma > Heliosperma pusillum. The sequence continues at coordinate 3,024 of JAIUZE010026122.1, read as the reverse complement.
TACCCATCTACCTACCCATATTAGGTACCTTAAACGTCAAGAAAATGCCCCCCAAAACCCTAGCAAGAGCTCGAAATCACAGCACAAAGGCAGTCAACAAAAACTGCTACCATTCACCTCAAACCTTAAGCAAACACCTCTAAACTCTCTATATAAACCCACCACCACCTTCATAAAATAGGTTGAGCACTCATAAAACATTCATCTACATATTATACACAAGAAAAACTTGAAAAACCTAAGAAAAAAACCCTAGAAACAAACCTAAATACTCGCGCAAAACAGAGCAGCCCCTGCTCTGTTTTCGTGTTCCAGCCGTGACTTCAAAGCCACGTTCCTCCTAACTCCGATCTACTATTGAAACAAAACATACTAGTATTGATAAATAATCTCTGTCTAGTTTTCAAAACATATTTCGGATCAACGATCCATAAAGTAACAAAGCATTTATGAGCGTTTGAAAAACGTTGCGCAAATCTATCTTTTACAAAGCGTGTTCAATTGCAATCTTGTCGACGACGGCCCCTCGGTTTATACTTTACTATCCATTACGACTCAAGACAACGGTCAACAATATATGTATGTTGAGGGTGCATTAGTACTTCTCTTTCCTTTTTAATTTCCGTCTTTATTTATCGTTCTTCAATTGCTTTACCGTTCTTCATCATTTTGTATTGTGTTGTTTGTTATTAATTCGTTCTTCCTCGCGTTTAATTCGTTAAATCGTATTCTGTATGTCATGTTATTGTTTTAACCATCATAATTCATTAGTGTATGTTGATGTGTCGTTTGAATTGTTATAGTTCTCTAATTTATGTTGTTGAGTCGTTGTTAATCGTTATTGTTTTGTTTTCAATATGAATAGGTTTAGTTTTGAATATATCAATCGTATGTTGTCTTAATTCTGTCTCACATGTTTATTTTATGTCATATGTCGAGTATATTGTTATATAGGAGTCATAGATGATCCTAAGTCGTAATTTAATAGATTTCAATAACATGTCGTATCAAAATCGAGTCTGTTTTAGAGTCACTCGATCGAGTATTTGACATACTCGATCAAGTCGGGTTGATACTCGACCGAGTACACTGATACTCGATTGAGTATCATCATGTGTTGTGTGAAATTCCATAGACCTTAATTAGACTCCTCTAATTAGTTGCTAAATTACTTGTTAATTTAGTATTTAATGATCTATGTAACATGCATGCAAATATAAAGACATTTATATAAAAGAAGAAATTTCCTCACATTGATATGGAAAATATAAGGGCACAACAAGAACTCCTTCTTATTGTTCTTGAGCTAATAATATGGATGAAGACAAGTAATCTCCAAATTAGAAGATCTCCTCTATGTTGCACCAAGATAAACCCAAATAATCTACTCTTATTATTAACTACATAATAAGATAGATAATATACTACTAATATTAGAATATATTACTACACTAGTAATACTTAGGAAATATTAGTATATGAGAGTTTTTAGTGAGAGGAAGGATTTTAGAGAGAAGTGTAGATTTTGCACAAAATGAAGTAGTTGAAAAAATGAACACAATTGCTCATTTTAAAGCCAATATGGCCGGACCACATTGTCCAAAAAGGACACTTATTTTGTTTAATTTGATCACATGCATTAGAGTGGAGTGTTGTAGTATAAGTGATGATTATTTCTACTTGATATGTCACTTTCAATTGGTAACTAAAGAGTGTTAATAAGAGCAACAATCATCACCATGTAACTAGCAACATAACCGGCCATTATGGCCTAGTTTGGTCCATTTTGATTTTTGATATTTGTCTCACAAATACTTATTGATCATATGGTTAATTATCTTGTATAATAAGTGTTAATTTGATCATATAACAATTATATGACTCAATTAAATAAATAATATGTACTTAATATTTTAATTAATATTTTACCATTATATCAATATATAATGGGTCCCACAATGCTTAGTTAATTTATTTTACAACTCCTTGTAAATATAATTAACTAATTACCTCTATCTCAAAACCTCAACTAATTTAGTAATTTAACGATTAATTACTAAGTTAAATCTTATTTAATCGTATTAAAATAAGATATAAATTTATTAGTCAATTATCGCATAATTGAAAAATAAGTTGAATCGAATTTGAGTTCTTAACTCAATTTCTAACAATTAACTCTCGTACATATCGAATATATGTAATGTACTAATTAACTGTATCGTATACAAATAATTAGTTACTATTTGGATTTCATCCTTTAGGTGTGACCGAAAGGGATAAGTTGATCACCGCCGTCAAACGACAATAACGTCAAACTCTAGTCAGCCAACCGTTATTGATTTACGTTAATCAACTGACTAATCATATATATAGTCAATAGATATCCCAATTATATTCCTTAATAAGATTTATCATGTGGCGCACTATTGTGGAGGACACCTACTCCAACAATCTCCCACTTGTCTGACACAAGTGTGCGTCACCGATTCTCTTGTCTCTTTATCACATCTCCCACTCAACGCAAGGTGTCTTCCAGGTCGCACTTGCGATTGACAATATCTAGAGTGGTTTCCTCGATAGGGAGAGTAACTGTCTGACCGGAAAATCTACCATAGATCTCTTTCCGAGCGTGGCCAATCATGATTACATAACTTCTTCTCCTTGAGTGGGCCATAAAGGATTTTTTAATACCCCCACCGTGGGTGTACATCATGTTGATGATTCACAACTCTGTATGATGCAGATCACCATGATCCAGAAGAAGTCTATCGGCCTCCTTTTACGGCACGACCTAGAACATCAACCAAAACCAATCGGAAACTGCACCGACTCAGATAGACGGTCGCCATTCAAAAGAATCGACTTATAGGAATAAGATAGAAGACCCTGCCACGACCAGGCATCAAATAATTGATTTAAGGGTCTCTACAATGTCACTGTCCGACAGAGTGTCATACAGTCTGTCTATGTAAACGACCAGTCATCTCCATTACCCCATGGTGCTGAACCAACCATCGATCGACT
>JAIUZE010026121.1:0-14881 GCA_022085475.1 Heliosperma pusillum | reverse complement strand
CTTCCCGTGTTTATATTTATGCGGTTGGCATGTTTGTGATGCATACTTGGGTACATTGACGAGCTAGCGAGCGAAGTATTTACCTTGGACCTATATTCGGTTCTTAGGATTGTATATTATTATACACTCTTTTATTTCCGTATTTATACGGGAGATATGTCTCCCGTTTTAGATATTTCTTATGTATAATATTATTTCTTTTTGTTATGAACCTTGTTTTTTAAGACACCTTCGTTATGATGAATATATTTAATAGTAGGTTCCGGTTTTAAAATTTACCGATTTTCACTAAAGCGAACCTATTAGAAACGTATTCTCATCTTTTATTTATTTAAACATTTTTTTCTTTCCGCAATTTTGAGGGTGTCACAGTTGGTATCAGAGCATTTTTGCTCCCGACGCACGTTTGTGTACCCTTGCATAAATAACTTCACCTTAAATAAATAATAAATTTGTGAGATAGAATGGTAGGATGGGTAGATTAGGATTATGTTGTAGTCTCTTTGTGCTTGCTATATGATAAGTACTAATCTGTGTTTTCTTTTGCAAGATGCCTCCGAGAATTGACAACACGATCTTAGCAGCTCTTACGGTTATTATTCAGAACCAGCAAAATCAGCAAGCAAATCCTATTCCTAATCCTATTCCCGACCGTGAGAGACACGAAAGTTGTTCATGGGTTGCTTCACAACTATCTAGGAGCCAAGCCAAAACCTATGGTGGTGAGGTAGATCCCATTCAGCTTTCGGGGTGGTTACGTGAAATGGAGAAAAACTTTTCTCTTTATGATGTTCTTGAGACGGATAAAGTCCGTCTTGCTTCTCACTTCTTAGTGAAGGAAGCTGATCAGTGGTGGACTCTTTCTGGTCCTACTGCTAAGTTGGAACCTGATTTCGGGTGGACTCGATTCCGTGAACTATTGGAGGCGAGGTTCTACCCGGATGAGTTGAGGCAGCAAAAGCTGAAGGAGTTCATGGACTTTAAACAGGGAGTTCTTTCTGTTCAGGAGTTCACAACCAAGTTCAATGAGTTGGCTCATTATGCCACTCGGCTTATTTCGAGGTAGGAAGACAAGGCTTTCTTTTACTTGGGAAAGCTTTCTCCCCATGTGAAGGGAAAGATCAGTAGGGGTTCTACTTCTTTCGTCTCTATTTACAATGATGCCCTATGGGCAGAGAGTTCTATTCGGGAGATTGCCGACGAGGCTCGTTCCTCGTATGTTGCTCCTAATTCTTATGGCAAGAGACCATTGTATCCTACTTCTCGACCATCCTTTTCTCCCTCTTTTCCAAACAAGAGGAGAAATTTTCAGAGTGGACAAGCAAATCAGAGTAGCCGTCCATTCGTCCCGAGCAACAACAACGATCCTAAGGGTCGTACCTGTTTTGCGTGCAAGATGCCTATGCATCCAGGTATTGGCTGTTTCAACAAGCCAATTGTATGCTTTACTTGTCTGAAACCGGGACACAAGTCATTTGTATGTCCTGATAGGAAGAAGATAGCTTCTACACCAGCTACATCTGGGAGACCAAAGGGTCGAATTTTCGTCATGAGCCGCGCTGAGGCCGATGCTCAACCAGACCTGGTGACTGGTATGTTTCAATTTATGAAATCCGTGTTTAATTTTATTAGATACGGGAGCTTCTTTGTCCTTAATTTCGATGAGACTATCCGATAATTTACCTCTCAAAGCTTCAATTGGAGAAAGTACTCCTATATCTTTACCGTCCAGAGATGTGTTTTCATGCTCGTATCTTCTTTCTTACTCGGATAGCTTCATAATTCTTCTATCTGCTTAGTCTCTTCTTCAACCTCGTTTTCCTTGTTCGCCTTCGCCTTTTTCATCTTAGCGTAGTCTTTAGTGACGCTTTCTAATGTTCCTTGTATCATGTTCTTTTATCTTTATTAAACTAGTTTCATGTTTAGACGATTATAAGGATTTGAGGATAAACTTAGGATGAAATTATCCTAGGGGTTTTAGACTTTGAAAGCTTAATGTTGCAATATCGTTTTGAGGATCGAAATAATCATAATGATAGTTAGTAGTGTGGTTAAGAATTTTAGAGATTCTTTAAGTGTTATTTGAGAAATTATGGTCTTTAAATGTTGGACCCTAAAGGGAATAAATACTTTGTGGAATTAGGATTTGATGATACAACTTGGGGAATATCGTCATAAGCGATAACCGATGTATTGAGAGTTTCGAAGAGATAAATAAATTGATTTACGGTTGCATTGCCTATGTTTGGCAAAAGTTAAGAGAAATGAGATTTGTGTGACTAATCTCTTTGGGGTTTTGGGATTCAACTTTTGAAGAGGAGAAGGTTCATTGTTAATAATTTAGGATAATGAATTTTGGGATAAATTGGATTATAGGATTTCATAGTAAGTCCTTTACTTTGTGGTTGTTAGCGGTCTTGTTTCCCTAATTATAAATATTTTGATGGTGATTTCCCATAAGAGTTTTGATGAAGCAAAGAAGATTAGAGTTTGTAATGAATCTTTCATGGGTTGTTAGTTATGGAGTTTACCGTACCGATGGACCTTAGAAGATTCTAATTGAATTTGAATAATTGGGAGTTGTTACTCAATGTGTCATGCTTATGAAATATTTGGTAGGAATCCGATGATGGAAAATGTTGAGGATTTATTACACTCTCTTGAGGACTAGATTCTGTTGCGGTTAGTATTGACGAGTTACGATCGACATTTGAATTTTCATAGATGGACGATAGTATTGTGGTTCATTCTTCTTTCTTCCTTCTTTCTTTTCGATTTATTCTTTCAAATATTCCGTTCCTTCTATCGAATATCATCTTTTATAAATAAATTACTAAAAGCTTTAGTTAGAAATTTTAGGCATAGATAGTAGAGTTATTACCTTTACTATGAAATTGTTGAACTAAAAGCTTTTGAAAATATTTTAATGATTTCAAGTAGTTTTACCGTCAAGAAGTGTTGAGACTCGTTATTGGAGACGTTCGATAACTAGTTTTCTCATTTATTCAGGCGAAAATGTATCTTTTAAAGTCTTGAACTTGGGACGTCGATGTTCTTAGCGGCCGACGAGAACCTTTCGTTCCAGTAATAAGACCCTGTATTTTTATTACAAATATATTTCTAAAGTTTTGAAATAGACCTACATATATGTTACGTTCCCTTTTCTAAGTTTCGAGGACGAAACTTTTTAAAAGGAGGCGTGATTGTAACAACCCGAAAAGTACCCTATTTTTCTTGTGAAAATATTTTACGGATACTTTTCAGCCTGTTTAAGTTTTAAAGTGGAATTAATTGTTTCCAGTCGAATTTTGAAATTCCGAGTTCGTATTTGGAATATCTGCGAGATTCCAAGGGAATCCCGTTTTTAAGTCAACTTTGACTTTCGTTGACTTTTTCCGACTCGCCTTGTAATTTTGAAGACCGAAATTTTATTTAAAAAATATATATTTTTAATTTATTTTTATTAAGATTTATTTGGATTTATGATAATTTAATATAATTATTTTGAATTTATTCGGAATTAAAGAATAACTTTTATGATTTAATCTCGATCATCATTTAACTATTCCCGAGTCATCTTAAATCCCGAAACAAACCCGAAACCCGACTTTGGCATGAGTCACACGCCCCATGTCATCTTTTTCCACTCACTTTGGATATTTTCATTCTTTCGATTAAACTAATACGAATATCTAAGATATTTGTTACTTTATCGATCCGTCAACGAAAATTTCGCAAATCGCTCAAAAACAGATCCGACTACTACCTAAACCACACGGCACTCCCACCCTCTCATAGGACATGATATTTTCCTTTCTTTTGATTACAATAACATAATATCTAGATATTTGATTTAATTAACTTAATATCTAATTAATTACCTTATTATAATGATAAAACCCGAGTCAATTCCGTAACAACAATTTCAAAACCCGACTCATTAATTCTTCTATAACTACACGGCCCAACCACTCACCATTACTCACTAACTACCTTTTCATTTTACAATAAATCAACTTAAGATCTAATTAATACTTTCTTTAATCGTTATTCATCGTTCTTCGTCGTTCTTCATCGTTCTTCGTCGTTCTTGAGCAAAATCGTCACAAAACCTTCATTTCTTATTCAAATCCGTCCTAACTTATATTTCTAGAATCTCCTCTTCGCTCTCCATCTTCAAATACGGTTTATTTTCAATTCCGACAAAATCGTTTTCAACACTTTAATTATGGAAAATCAAGTTTTAATTCTAATAATGTTTTTCTTGTCATTTCTTATAGGGGAAGATTTTGAAGACGAGTTTGGTGACTCGTATATATTAGGGGAAGATTAGTAGACGGGTTTTTCTTAGTTCTTATATTTTGGGTGCTAATTGATTTTTTGCTAGCTAAGGTAACAATTCCGATTTACTCGACGAAATAATGTCACATATCTTTTGTTTTAGTTTATATTATTGTTACTTATGATTTTTAAGTAGTAACATGATAAGTAGTTATTTTTATTATGTTGTATGAATAATTAGCATGATTAGTGTTCTTGATATATTTTGATGATTTATTTATAACCATGATTTTTGTATGGATGATGGTTGAATTGGTTGTTAAAATGATTGTTTGTTAATTAAAAACATGTTGGAAATATTTTTGGTGTTTGATTGGTGGTAGAACCGTGAAGGGTGGCTGAAAAACCAGCCCAAACCAGCCCAAAACCAGGCCGGTTCAGGCCGGTTCAGGCCGGTCCAGGTCCGGTCTGGATTGGTCCGAGTATGGTCCTTGGGTGTTGTGTCGATGTTTGATTTTTTTGTTGTTGTTTTGACGGGTTTTAAATATGTTAAGCATGCGGGAAATATTAAGAAACGGTTTTAAAAAGGTCGTCTCAAAACAGGCCCAAACCAGGCCCGTGGGCCCAGTCCAGGCCCGGGTTAAGTCCGGCCCAAATCAGCCCATGAGTCACCTTGTTGGACTTGTGACGGTTTTTGAGTTTAGTGTTAATTTATCGTGTTTTGTAATATTTAGCAAGTGGGAAATTCTAATAAGTAAATTATTTAATTAAAAGTATTTTTCCTAATATTATAATTCCTCACATGTTAGAAATTATAATACGAGATTATAGTTAAATTTAATATCCTTTAAGTCAAGAGGGTTTTAGTAAGATTTAATAATTCACATGTTAGAAGTTTTAATAAAAGAACATGTAATGAATATGATGATTTTTATGTTCAAGTCTATATGGTAAAGACTCTGTTTCTAACCGGTTTGATCAAACGGGTTTGGTCAAACTAAGATCTAGTCAGCTCCGTTTTGACTGATGACCCGTCGCGGGACTCGGGTCGGGGATTTGTCTTCAGGTAAGGTTTTATTTTAATGAATGAATGAATAAGCCTTAGTAGATAGGAGGCGATATGTTAATTGAATATGATTTATATGCAATTAGTCACATGATAGGAAGTTTTTCCCGTGACTGTTTGATGGTATGATATATGTCGTGTTGACTAAGTACCCATAGAGAATTATGAGTATATGGCGTCTTGACCATTCTAATTCTAAATGAGTATCTTGGACCATGACATGGATAGGCAGTACTATCTTTAACGAGTATATGTTCACCACTGATAGCTTTTGTGTCACTGCCTGGGCCTTTTGATACCAAGCCGGGGGCATGGCTGCCTAAGAGTTCCACTTTGGGAATGGAGCCAGCTTAAGTACTAGCCATCTCTGCTTAGGGGGTCGCCTAGTAGAGTTTCTCATAACTGTTTATGTAATGAGACAGGGAATGGGTTAGCTGTTGTCGCTAGGTCTGATCAGTCTAGGACTAGGATGTTTTCCTACCTTGTGGTATAGCCTCGAGTTACAATCGACTATTGGCCGTCCTAGGAACTTATGCCTGTTTGTAGAAGTATTGGTCTTTCATGTTTGTATGATTCTATGAATCTTAGAAGGTGAGATGCAAGCCGGCTAAGGTTGATAGAGTTTGGATTACGGTTGTTAACTGATTCACATGATATTATGTTTGATTAGGGTTTGAGTGTATCATGGCCATGTTAACGGTAACCTCTGAGCTAGCATACCAGCTTCCCTACCTCGTGTTATAGTTTATTATCGGATTCACATGATAGCTTTCATATGCTAGGTTATATGTTAGTTAATTGTTTCATAACATGAAAAGCATATCGTATATGTTAAGTTTGTATTTTCCATATACATTCTTTTATGTTATTCATGTTTTATTAAACTTGACATTTCGTGGCTGGAGAACTCGGAGTTACTCCCCACTGACTGTGGCTTTCCGTGTTTATATTTAATGCGGTTGGCAGGTTTGTGATGCATACTTGGGTACATTGACGAGCTAGCGAGCGAAGTATTTACCTTGGACCTATATTCGGTTCTTAGGATTGTATATTATTATACACTCTTTTATTTCCGTATTTATACGGGAGATATGTCTCCCGTTTTAGATATTTCTTATGTATAATATTATTTCTTTTTGTTATGAACCTTGTTGTTTAAGACACCTTCGTTATGAGGAATATATTTAATAGTAGGTTCCGGTTTTAAAATTTACCGATTTTCACTAAAGCGAACCTATTAGAAACGTATTCTCATCTTTTATTTATTTAAACATTTTTTTCTTTCCGCAATTTTGAGGGTGTCACACTCCTAATCGTTGCACCTAAGATGCTCCGAGAAATACCCTTCTCCTTTGCTAGAAAGAGAACCTCTTCCACGATCTCACTGATGAGAAGGAGGTTTTTGTGTTTTTCTTGTGATGAGAGTGAGAGAGGCAGAGTCAGAGAAAAGACAATTAGGTTTTAATAAAACCCTAATCACACCTCTTATACTCTCAGATTACCGAAATTAAGGATGAGATATTATCTCCTTAATTCGGTTATTATGACCGAGTATGGAGGGCCAAAATAGGAAGAATATCTTCTTATTTTGGTTACTCTTTTACATTCCATAAAATGTAAAATACATTTTATAAATTGTCAATAATTAATACCGATATTATATTTAATGACAATATTGTATAAAACGTCTCATCAATAAACAGACTAACTTCTTACTCATTTAGGGTATTAATATGATTCTGTAATCACATTTCTCAGACACATCCTATAGGTGTGACTTTTAGGGACCATTTGATCACCGCCATCTGTATGATAATAACGTCAAACTTCTAGCAAGCCAACCGTTATTAGGTAAACGTTAATCAATTGATAAAATACTCTTAGTAAACCCAGTGTACCGGTAAGAGATTTATTCGCGTTATCACAGTAATTGTGTAGGACACCTAGCTCACGAACCTTAGGTATACTCTCTCGATCTAGAGATGTATCTCCTCGATCGAGAAGATATGGTATACTAAAGTCCTCGATCGAGTACAGATCTTCTCGATCGAGCAATACATGTGGTCGATCAAGAAGGACAATGTCTCGATCGAACCCTTGCTAGTTCCAACATCTCCACCAGCTGGGAAGATGAAGATGCTAAGGATTGGTTCACATGGGAGTTCTACCTCGAGATATAAGTACCAAAGCGCCTTTCCAATGGTAGAAGAGCTTACTCAGAATCAAGTAAGTCTTCTTGGCCGGTCGTCGGCCATACGAGGCAAGCTGAGGAAGAGGCACAATGACCTTAAACATCATCTCATCACTCCGGTGAGCGAATTCAAACCATGTATCCACCCCCACCTTCTAAGACCACGTCTTATCATCAATATGTTAGGTTCATATATCTACTCATAAGACTCTTCTTATGATACACTAATTAAATCTTTATTTAATTTCCAATATCTAGTGCATGCAAACTAATAAAAACAAAGTAGAGAAAGAAATTGTTCCCTAAATTGTTCTTTTGGACGTGTAACGGCACAAGTGTAGGACACCTTCTTACAACTTGTTCATGAGCTAAAGATGAGTGGATGAACTTCCTATTTCCATGTATAGAAACACTCCAATTAGTAGCACCAAAACTATCCCAAATCACTATATTATTACAATACTAGTGTAGTACAATAGTAGCCCTTAAAATGAATACAAACACTCTTATTACTACACTTTGTAATGTAGTATTATAACTAGAACAAAATTTCTATGAAACTTCTTATGTTTCTAAGTATATTGTTATCTTTAGTGAGAAGTTGTAGTATCTTAGAATATAAGATGAAGTTACAATAAGAAGAAAACTTCTTCTTATTTCTAGTACCATAACCGGCCAAGCATGTAGATAAAGAGTTGATTGCTTTTTGCCTTTTGCTTTTTGCCTTTTGCCTAATCAAGGTATTAGGGTGGCTATAGGTTTTATGGTAGTAATCATGATGTTTATATTTTAATTAGAACATTTAATCAAAAGTTAAACCTCACCCTACACCTTATAAAAACCGGTGCACCCATGTTATCATGAGTTTCCATTTTATTTTGGCATTTGTCACATATATGATATGTGACATGTGACATGATCTTATCTTATAAATGTGTATTTAACTAATTTAAATGCAATTTCATAACAAATAAATTAAACTTAACATTTTAAGTATTAATTCATAATCTCATGTATATAAAATAGGTCATCTCGTATTTGATTAATATAATCTACAACTAATTATAACCATGATTAACCAATTATGCTTATCTCAAATGTTTCATAAACATTAAGCATTCTTAGTAATTTAACAATTAAATTACCAAATTGAATCTTATTTAAATATCTACAATAAGATATGATTCTCACTTATAATATAAACTTCTTCTATTTAAGGGATTAATTAATCTGTAACGTCATACAATTAATTAACTTTCATGATTACGGAATCGTCCTTTCGGTGTGATCTCAAGGGATCAACTGATCACCACCGTCATACGACAGTAACGTCAAACTATAGGAAGCCAATCGTTACCGATTAATGTGGACCAGTTGACTATAATGTTAATCATCATTTTGTATTCTTGTTATTGAAATTTAATTAAGTGATCGCACTATTGTTGAGGACACTTACTCCAACAATCTCCTAATCAATGCAGGTCGTACGTGCATGTGATTTATCATGAGTGGTTTCCTCGATTCGGAGAGTAACTGTCTGACCAAACATATCTACCGTAGATATCTTCCGAGCGTGGCCACGCATTTCCAGTTCACTACTCCTCGAGTGGCCTTGAGATATTAGTTAACCCTGACAAGGGGCTGGACAATTTCTATCGCATTATTCCCTTCGTACACTCACAGTTCTTCATGACCTAATAACTGCCCATTCACTCCGTTTTACATAATGGCTTGGGGCAAAAATCAAAGTCAATCAGAAACTGTGTCAACTTGGGCGAACAGTCTTCAGTGTAAAGAATTGACTCAATAATTATACTATAGTAGCTCTCGCTACGACCAGGATTTATGAATTGCCAAAACTCTATAAACGGTCACTGCCCGGCAGAATGTCACATACAGTCTGCCTATGTGATCGACTAGTCATCTCATATGACCCTATGACACTTGAACTTGCCATCAATTGCATCACATTTCAATCACTTGGAGACGTCACCTCATAAAAGCAACTAGGGGCCAATACTATGCTAATCCAGTTAACTTTAATAAAACAAAATTAGTCTAGGATTTCGACAAATCCTTATAAGTTTGGAAACTTGGGTTTGTGTAACCTTTAACACATAAATAAGTTATCACTACCAAACATAAGAATGAATCCCTAGTTCTCCTCGAGAACCTCATGCATGTTCTTGAAGGCTATCCAATGACTCTCATATGGATTAAGTTGTTATAGGCTTGTCATGCTCCAAGCATACCAGTCATCAAGGTATGTGCATATCATGGCATACATGATTCGTCTAATGGCGAAAACATTAGTAATCACGTGATCAACAACTCTTAGGTTCAGTGGATGACTATGACGGTTTCATAGTGATCCCAATTTCATCAATATGAACAACCTACTCATCTTGTTGCAATAGATGAAGGATCTTATCAATATGAAATTCTTATCTTAATGTTAATATTATCTCTCATCTATCACTATAGATATTGGATACTTAAGATGCGATATGCATCTTCCAAGTCTTTCATCTAGAAATCATTTCCCAAACACTCCTTCACGGAAGACAATGTCAGTACATCATTCCCAATGATTGATTTGTCTCTTACATACAAGACGTGGAAGACAATTTGGTCCCATTAAACTTCATGTCTAAACATGACCATTTATACTCCCACTTAACGTCATGTATAAACATAGATCTTCAAAAATTCGAGGAAACCATTCTCTCTTATCATGAAAACGATCATTACAACCTCTTAGGCATTTTATTAGGATCACATCTCTAAAAGCCCTTTTCTGACAATGTATGTTTGTGTCATATACACTTCCTTTTCATAAATACCCATTTAGAAAAGTGATTTTTAACAACTACTTGTCATATCTCATACATATACTTTCAATGAGGTGTAGTAATAATCTTGGATCTCAAAGATGGTTATATTTTAACTTATAGGTAACCTTATACTTTAAAACTTCTATTTACCCTAGAGAGGTCCAAACCTCCTTAAGCAAATTTATTTATATGTATAGATTCCATCTTGGATTGTAAGGCTCTTATGCAACAAATTCGAATTGGTTTTATTAGTAACCGCCACATCATAGATCATAGTCTTATTACTCTCAAAAAGTAAAATTTTAACAACCAGCTTCTAACTTTTGACGACTTAAGAACATTTTCCCTTTTCTTTTTATTCGAAAAAACGTTTGTGGCAAATTTTCTCCCACTCTATCCTTTTGAAAATACACTTATTTTGTACAAGGATAGCACCATGAGCCACAAACAGTTTTCTTCTCTAGGTTTTAATGAGTAAATTTCTTACAAGGATAGTTGTATGAGCTTTGTTCCTTAGCCACAGACAACCTTGAGCGATCTATAGTAGACATATTTGTTTAGACTTTGTATTATAACTTCTCAATAGACTCGTTCTATATTTTAAGCTAAATATTTGGATCTCTATCCATGGCATTGAACAAAGTTAGGGTTCTTATCCCTTCCCTAACTCGTATGAAGTCTTATTGGCATTTAAAAATCTTATGTTAGGGTTTATATGAATTGTAAATCTCCAAATGTGAGTTCGCTAACTCGATATGACTTATGCAATTGATCTTTCTTATCCCAAATAAGTTGTGACGTTCATTCACAATCCCAAAGGGAGAATCCATTCTTAACTTTGGTTACTTACAATGATCCAATCATTATATCTCTCATAAGATAAATTAGTCTTTTGCTTTATGTTTTATGATACTAATATTTCATGACGAAAAGTTTAAGAACATAAAATAAATTCCATAGATAAAGTGACTTGGTTTGAAAACCAAGTCACCATGAATACAACTATTGTTTTCTTCAAACTAGGAATTCAAAATAGTTTCCATGTCATAACATGGAAATGAAAATAGTTCAAAACCAACAATCAAAATGCAATAATAAAATAGAAGAAAAAAAAAATATCGTCAAGCCAATCATAGGTCTTCTCTACGTGGTGGCTACTCTAGCTTCCTTATAAGTCCTCTTAGGCTTGTTTTGCTTTGTCCTTCTTCTCATGCCTACATTCAATCAAAAAAGGGGTGAGAATCACAATTTGTATCAAAATATCAAAGTTGAGATCGATTTCAAAAACATAAATATTGGAAATAACTCTTACTAACTGGAAGAACTCATCCAGTTTTCATGTCTCCCAAGTATTTGGAGCAATTACGCTTCAAATGGCCCAGGCCATTACAATAATGGCACTTGTCTTCGGTCACGGCTCCCTTTTTAGCTTTGGAATAGCTATTCCCGATAGCCTTTCCATTGCCCTTACAGAAGGGAGTGGGCTTGTTCTCCTTAGTCGTTCCACTTTTCTTGAACTTCGCCTTGCTCTTAACATTGATGTTCAAAACATCTTTGCTTGAATTAGCTTAAAAGCCCATGTCACGTTCGGCTTGCACAAGCATCTTGTGCATTTCATGAACCGTGACGATGGAATTTTTCTTGATGAATTTCACCCTAAAGTTGACAAGCCCTTTGATCTGATTTAGGGGCAGTGAAGTATGAGGTCAATGATAAGTGGCTAACATTTTGAGGGCTAACATTATGACCGTCCTTCATATTTAGGGCTAACATTATGACCCTCCTTCATATTGAGGTCGAAGAATTGGGATGCGGCTTCATATTGGACTATTCATGGAGCTCTTGAATACATGGTCACGAGCTTAGAGTAGATCTCATAAGCGGATTTCATCTTAATGGCATTCCTTTGAAGCTCGCCATACATCGAAAAGCTCAAGACATTCTTGATCGCGACCGACTCTTTTTGGTAGACCTTATAGACCTCCCTTAGGGCGCTTGATGACCTCGCATTAGGATCGGTGCGAGGTGCCTTGGTGAGGTATCTAAACTTACCATCACTTTCGGCGGCTAGGCAAACTTGCCCATTCCAATCCTCGAAATTTGAACCATTCTTTTCAAGTTTGCATCGATCCATGAAGAATGTTAGCCATGATCACTGTTGAGTTGTGGTGCGGGAGGTCGCACCTTGTTATCGTTTTCCGACATTGCGAATTAAAAAAGTTTGACTACAACATATGAGATAATGGAAAAATGTCAACATTTATCATTTTAAACACTTGTAAACATTTTAATCAAGTTAAGCATTTATATAATGACCTCTACCCAATTATACAAATGATTCCAAGACCCAAATTCTACATCAACTCGGGTTTATGTGAGCCACGGACTCAACGATCTTTATTAATATAATATGGTGGGTTAACTCTTTAACCAATTCTACGAATAGAATTCTTGGTCGATGAAATACATTTATTATCATCTTTAGCCCGGAACACATGGGCCACGGACCCTATTCTTTCCGTTGAGAACAATCAAATTTCGATGTAATAACAATTCATTACCCCATTTACCCAACGTAAAAAGGAAACATTTCGGTGAGCCTAGCCTACCGCCTAATGAAATTGGGATTCATGAGTTCTAGTATTTGTTAAGGCAAAGTCTCAATTAAAAAAATAGAGGTCAAGTCAATTTATTATCTATCTCCTTTAAATAAACTAAAAATGGTGATCTATCGATAGTTATAATTAACCCGGTCGATTACTCGATAAAAATGCATGTGTTGTTTATATGGCGATTTGGCATGCATGTAACATATAAATAAACTGCAAGAAATAAAGTAAATTCCTAGTATGGCCTTCCTATAAATAGAAAATCAAATAATCTATTTACAAATTCGGAAACCAACTCCTTTGGTCGCTTGAACATTACGTGCACGCCTCCCAAGGACACCGTCTTTTCGGAACGCCTTTCCGAATGGTTCTGTCTTTAGGAAACTCTGGAATTACAAATAATTACAAAATATATAATAAAAATTACAATACTTTCTTATTATACATATGCAAAAAATAAATATTACAATAAAAGTGATACGAGATCACAAAATATTACAAACGAATCAATATTCCTTTACATTACGGGTAATATCGATTAAAACTAGAGCTGATCAAATGGCGCAGGCCCGCTAGCTCGGCCCGGCCCATCCCGATTTTTACTAGGGCATGGGCCTTGATTTTAGGCCCGAAAAAGCCCACGGCCCGAAGCCCATGGCCCGAATCAAATAATTTTAGCCGGGTTCGGCCCGACCGTAATTAAACTTTTATTAGATTTAACAAATGAATTGTCATTTAGTACTCCGTAGTACTTTGTTTGCATGTATTAATATGACAAACTTATATTTTTTAGCCAAAAAACATATTCAATTCATAAAAAAATTGTACAACACCGTCACGAGCATAATACTTAAGTACATTAGAAATATTGTACTACTGAAATTTTTGCATTTAATTAATCATTGGCCGCTCCCTTTGTCTTCTTCTTATCTCTAACTTCAAATTAATAATTTCTTATGATGATAGGCAGAAAATTTCATTTGTTAAAATTAGTAATATTCAAACAGTATTATACATTCATATTTCACTAGTTTACCATGTTAGCTTACGTTCATTTGTTGGAAAATTATCGTAACAATACTACGTACGTGACTACATGCACATTTCACTAATTCATTTGTTCAACTACATTCATACTCCTTACATTCACAATACCGATCAAATCACATAATTTTGTATGAAATTTTTCGATGACAGAGTATCTAGTTACATAATGAGATTTCTAAAGTCATTTGAAAAGTAAATATTATAGGCCCGAATTGGCCCGAAGCCCGCTTTAAGCCCGCATGGGCCGGGTTTGGGCCAATAAAATAGGCCCACGCATATGGTGTAACAACCCGAAAAGTACCCTATTTTTCTAGGGAAAATATTTTACGGATACTTTTCAGCGGATTTAAGTTTTAATTTAGAATTTATTGTTTCGAGTCGAATTTGGAATTTCCGGGTTCGTATTTGGAATTTCCGCGAGATTCCATGAGAATCCCGTTTTTAAGTCGTCTTTGACTTTTCTTAATTTTTAAGTCGTCTTTGACTTTTCTTGATTTTTAAGTCGTCTTTGACTTTTCTTGACTTTTGAGTCATCTTTGACTTTTCTTGACTTTTAAGTCAACTTTGACTTTCGTTGACTTTTTCCCGACTCATCTCGTAAATTTAAAGACCGAAATTATATTTGAAAAATAATAAATTTAATTTATTTTTTATTTAGATTTATTTGAATTTATGATAATTTAATAAAATTATTTTGAATTTATTCGGAATTTATAATAAGGTTTTACGGTTTAAACCCGAGCGTCATTTAAATATTCCCGAGTCATCTTAAATCCCGAAACAAACCCGAAACTCGACTTTGGCATGAGTCACACGCCCCATGTCATCTTTTTCCACTCACTTTGGATATTTT
>JAIUZE010026119.1:0-29533 GCA_022085475.1 Heliosperma pusillum | reverse complement strand
TGAAGTTACACTCATAAAAAGGCTAAAATCACATAAACTTGTCTTGAAGTTTCATAAATTTAAATTTATGTAGTCGAAATCACATTTTAGTTTGAAGTTACATAAATAATGGTTGAAGTTACACTCGTAATGACTGAAGTTACACTCATAAAAAGTCTAAAATCACATAAACTTGTCTTAAAGTTACTTAAATTCAAATTCATATAGTCGAAATCACATTTTAGCTTGAAGTTACACAAATAATGGTTGAAGTTACACTCGTAGTGACTGAAGTTACACTCATAAAAAGTCTAAAATCACATAAACGTGTCTTGAAATTTCATAAATTCAAATTTATATAGTCGAAATCACATTTTATTTGAAGTTACATAAATAATGGTTGAAGTGACACTCGTAATGACTGAAGTTACACTCATAAAAAGTCTAAAATCAAATAAACTTGTCTTGAAGTTTCATAAATTCAATTTATATAGTCAAAATCACATTTTAGTTTGAAGTTACAAAAATATGGGCTGAAGTTACACTCACAAATCTCAGAAATTCAAAAGTGCTCAAAAGTGATTAACTAAAGCCTAGAGAGAGAAAGTTAATTAATTAGTGCATATGTAAATGATTAGTGTTAAGTGTGTTTTTGTCTCTACAATCTCATCCATCCATCTCCCTCATCCAATGGCTAGGATGAGGACTCATGGACTCACAAAAATGGGTGGACTCACAAGAACCTATATATATATATATATATATATATATATATATATATATATATATATATATATATAGAGAGAGAGAGAGAGAGAGAGAGAGAAAGGTTCAAATGAGTCCTTCATATCTTTTGAGTCCCTAAGTCCTCTTATGAGCCCTTAGATCCTTCAAGGTGGGTGGTTGAGATTAAAAGCAAAAAGTAACCAATACACTAATTCCTTACTTATACACTAATTAATTATCTTTCTCTCTCTAGCTTAAAGTTGATGACATTTTAGCATTTTTAGGGTTTAACTTTTTTTTTCAAGGGTAACTTTTTTTTTTTTACAAGTGTGCAGTTTCACAAGTGTAACTTTGATCTTTTACGAGTGTAACTTTAATCCAAAAAAGTGTAACGTTATACTAAAAATTGATTTTACGACAAGATTTTGACATTTTACGTATTTTCAGAGTGTAACTTTAGCCTCTTACAAGTGTAACTTTAATTCAAAAAAGTGTAACCTTATACTAAAAATTGATTTTACGACAAGATTTTGACTTTTTACGTATTTTCAGAGTGTAACTTTAGCCTTTTACAAGTGTAACTTTAATTCAAAAAAGTGTAACCTTATACTAAAAAGTGATTTTGAGTCAAGTTCTTGACATTTTACGTAATTTTATAGTGTAACTCTATTCTTTTACAAGTGTAACTTTAATTCAAAAAAGTGTAACCTTATGCTAAAAAGTGATTTTGAGACAAGTTCTTGACATTTTACGTAATTTTATAGTGTAACTCTATTCTTTTACAAGTGTAACTTTACTCCAAAATAGTGTAATTTTATACTAAAAAATGATTTTAAGACAAGTTCTCGACATTTTACGTTTTTTTAGAGTGTAACTTTGATCTTTTACGAGTTTAACTTTAATTCAAAATTTTACATGTGTAATTTTGAAATTTTGAAATTTTGAAATTTTAACAAATTTATAGTTTAATTATTGCATTTTCAGAATATAACTTTAGTAAATTGAGAGTATAACTTTAGTCATTTAAAGTGTAAATTAGCCCTTTTACGATAGTAACTTTAGTTATTAATAGTGTAACTTTAGTATATTGAGAGTGTAACTTTAGTCCGTTGAGAGTGTAACTTTAGTCATTTATAGTGTAAATTAGCCCTTTTACGATAGTAACTTTAGGTATTAATAGTGTAACTTTAGTATATTGAGAGTGTAACTTTAGTCCGTTGAGAGTGTAAATTTAGTCCGTTGAGAGTGTAACTTTAGTCAATTGGGTGTGTAACTTTAGTCCTGTAAAGATGTAACTTCAATCATCGTCAACAACAACACTAAATTTGTTTATTGAGTTTTCGAAATTTTTTATCCAAAAATGGAGGAAAAAGAAAAAAAAAAATACACAAACTGAAAGTGTAGGAAAAAGAAAAAATGGAGGAATAAAATAAAAAGAAATCAGAAACCTTGAGCACCGACTTCCACCACGACAGACCACCTACTTTTAACACTAGATTTGAAAAAAAAAATAGATCTGAAAATAAAAAATATGAAATATGAATAAACTTAGATCTTAAAAAAGAAAAAGAAAGAGGAAGAAGAAGAATACAACACAACCACCTTCACCACCACCATACACGGCCTTCACCGACCCCACCACAGGCCCCTCTTTTTTCAGATTTAAAAAATATGGAGAAGAGGAGAGGAGTAAGGAGACGGTGAGGAGCTTGGTGGTTGGTGTGGTGCGAGGAAGAGGCGGCGGCGGCGTCGGTGGAAGGCAGCCAGGAGGTGCGGTGGACGCAAGGAGGAACGGCGTGGGGTGTGGCCCGTCGGGTGGTGGTGTGGGGTTTGTAGATCTAGTTTTGTTTGATGTTTTTTTTCTCAGATCTAGTTTTTTTTATTTGTTTGTTGGTTTGGTGGTGGTGGTTGGTGGTGATGAAGGATGTTGGAGGGTTGGCGGTGGCCTACGGTGGCTCGCGGTAGACCACGATGGCTGGCAGGGGCGTCGGAGGGGAGCACGCGTGTGGAGGAGGGTTGTGGCGGTAGAGGTGGAGAAGGGTGGTGGCAGGGGCGTCGGAGGGGAGAGTGGTTGCAGGGGCGGCGGGGGATGGTTGTGGGTTTTTATTTGGGGTAGGTTTTATTTGGTGTAGGTTTTATTTGGTGGTGGTGTTGGGTGGTGGAAAAATGAGAGAAAATGGAGTGCTTTTTAGAGAGAAGTTTGATTGTGTGATAAAAATGATATTGTGTGGGATGAGAGAGAAGTTGTTGAGTGGAAAAAGTTATATAGTGTATTAGGGTTGGATTAGTGGTTAATTAAGTAAAGAAGAGAGAGAGTGGAAAATTAGCTCATTAATCTTCTTTTGAGAGCTCAAATCTCAGCCATCCATCACCCTCATCCAATGGTCCAAAAGAGGACTCATGGACTCAAGGTTTTGGCGTGGACTCATTTGATCTCATTCCTATATATATATATTTATATATATATATGTTATTAACCGCAAATATGCATTTATGTTAAATAATGTTAAATAATTAACAAATAATAAACTAAAGACATTGGCTGTCTTACCAAAAACCCGCGGGATCAAGTATCATCTTTCTGTCAGAGGTGAACTGGATCTCCGATGCGTGATCAGATGACTCATCGTCATTGGTTGATTCCTCAACCACCAGACCCTAATCAATAACCTTTATATCCTCCTCGTCGACTGAAGAAATACTATGGTGTCTATTAGAACCGCCGCCACGTTGTCTACCTCGACCTCCCGCCATCTACAATTACACAAATATAATTGTTAGAAACTGTTAAAAACATAAAAAAAACCTATAAAATAAAACATAAAAATAATAAAAGCCTTTCAACCTAAAATATATATCTTTACCCAATTAATCATCATCATCAAAGTCCTCATCATCATCATCATCACCATCTGGTTCATTATCATCATCAGTATCACCACAACCATCACCGTCAACTTGACCATCACCATCCTTGTTTTCCAAATCCTCACCTTCTTCATTTCCAATCTCATAAATGATTTCATCAGGTGGAGACAACATAAACCCGCTAGATACTATTTCTTCTTGAAAAAAAGTTGTATCTACTTGTGAGCGTGCTTTTGTCTTAAAGATTGCACACCATTGCTTTTTATTTCTATCATTCCTCGTGCTTGGATAAGAAGAGAAATTTACTTGATTGGCTTGATGTGCGAGTATAAATGGATCATACTTTGAGTATGTCCGGGTATGATTCACTTCGACGAGTTTATAACGTTCATGAACTTTCATACCGGCTACAGAGTTATCCTTCCATTGACACTTAAATAAGACAGTTTTATAAGAACGCTCACGCCCATTATATCTCAACTCAAAGTTGTATGTATGAAAATTAAATCCGTTGACCGAGTAACGATTCCACGTTTTAACCATTCGTGAAGGACCAAAGGCCAAAGTCTTCATCAAATCATCTTGGATATTTAACTCAATTACATGGTTCCGAAACCATGCTGCAAATTGATCGTCATGGTTACTCCAAACATCATCTCTACTCACATTAGGATGTGCTTTAATGAAATCATTCACAAACTCCGTTTCATATGATTCCAAAATCTCACAATTAGAAAGAACGTAAAGGTGAGCACGATCATATTCTTTGTCATCCAAATATCTTGTTCCCCCAATTGATGAACAACCCTCATCATCATGCATTTGGAAAAACTCGGGTAAACTTGTCTAAGTTCATCCGGTTTATCAACACTCAAGTATTTTTCTTTGGTTTCTGTATATTTTTCAAAGTAAAGAGAGCAAAAATTTGCAATCTCTTCCGTTAAATACGCATTGCATATAAAACCTTCAACTCGAGCTTTGTTACCAATTTTCCTCTTCACGTGATTAAGAAACCTATTCAATAATTGATGGAATTAATAGTTGTTAAGACTTGTATATAAATAATAAATTAATTATATAATACGATATTAATTATAATTTAATTACTAGTTAGCTCTTACCTTTCAAATGGATACATCCACCTATATTGGACGGGTCCTCCAACTTTGGCTTCGTTAGGCAAATGTATCGGTAGATGCTCCATGGAATTGAAAAATGATGGAGGAAAGATCATCTCGAACTTACGCAATATCTTTGGTATTTGCTCCTCAAGACGAATCATCTCATCAACACATATTGAAGACGAACATAAATCTCAAAACAATTGACTTATCTCAACAATTTCATTGTACACGGGAGTGGGGAGGAGATGTCTCAAAGATACAGGTAATAATCGTTTCATGAAGATATGACAATCATGACTTTTCAATCCTTAAAACTTTAGCTCCTTCATATCAACACATCGACAAAAAGTGTATGCATATCCGTCAGGAAATTTTAACTTTCTTAACCACTCACATAATACCTTGCTGTGAGCTTTGTCATGTGTAAAATTAGATTTTGGCTTAGACTCACCACTACGAATGTGAAGTTTGGGACGATGACAAATTGTCTTCAAGTCTTCTCGCACTACAAGAAATCTGGTTTCAGGCGACTATATGAAAGCGACTGATCATAGTAGTCGCCATTTTGGTGACTGAAAATTCAATCGGGCGACCGAAAGTAGTCGCCGAATTGGCGACTGAAGCAGTCTTCGAATTTTTCTGAAAAAAGCACGGGCGACCGAAAGTGGTCGCCACATTGGCGACTGAAAAGGCTAATTGGCGACCGATTTCAGTTGCAATTTGGCGACTACCTACATCAGTCGCCAAAATCTTTAATACAGCAGAATTCGCAATCTATTCATTCTTATCCTCACCGCAATCAATTCATTCGCAAACCAAAAAAAAAAACAGACGATAAAAAGGCAACGACGAGCACGGCGACGACGAGCACGGCGATGACGAGCACAGCGACGACGTCTCTTATTCTATCCTCACCGCCGCATCTCCGACCACCGACCTTACCACTGTCCTCACCACCAAATTCCGACTCTTATTCTATTTCCCTCTCTTTTCCTTAATAAGGTGCGTCTTTTGCTCTCCTAAATTTAATTCCTTAGCTTAATTTTTGTTTTGTTTGTTTATTTTATGATTGTAATTAGTATAATGATGTTTATGTATAGTTTGTGATGCTTACAAAGTTCTAATGGTTAGTTACTTAAGGTTTGTGTAGATTGATGGTTAGGGTTTATATAAGTTGGGGGTTTTGTGAAATTGTTAACATTATGTTAATCGAGGTTGTAATTGACAATGTTTTGGTGTTTTTGATGATGTTAGGATTGTTGATTGACTAAATTAGTATAAATGGGAGTATTATTGATGGTAGAAAGTTAGTACTCCCTCCGTCTTATTCATTTGTTTGCCCTTTAAATTATTTTTTATGGTTGTTTTAATCAAAAGGCAAATAAATAATTGTGATGGAGGGAGTATAATGTTAGGATTTTATAATTAAAGTGTGTATGTATTATGTTATTATTGCATCGTAGGTCGAACTTATTGATTTAATTAGTAAAATGTCAAGTATTGTGTAATGTTAGTATATTGTTAATAACAAATATCCATGTTGATAATATTAGTTTGATAGTTGTTTAGTATCCATGTTGATAATGTTATTATTTAGAATGATAGTAGTTTAATTAGTGATATGTTAATTTTAGTATAGTTAGTATCCATGTTGACAATATTGTTGTTTGGTTTATTATTGATAATAGATATGTTATTAGAGGTAGTAATAAATGATAATCAATATTGTTGTTTGGATTATTTGTAATTATTGTTGTGTGGGTTAATGTTTAGATTAAAATGAAGAGGTTGGAACGTACATGGATGTACGAAGAAAGATTTGATAAGAAAAGACGTCCTACCGCTAGATTTATAAAGGGGGTTGCCGAGTTTATTGAATTTGCTAAACAACAAGACGAGTATGATTTAGTAGTAAACAAACTTAGGTGTCCTTGTATTAAATGCGAAAACATGAAATATCAACATGACATTGAGGTTCAAGAACATCTCTATACAAACGGATTTTGTCCAAACTACTACAATTGGATTTCTCATGGAGAATCTTATTTTTCACTTCCCAAACAATCTCAAATCCCACAAAATGAGAACCCATATAGAGATATGGTAGTTGATGCCTTTGAGTCTAATATTTTAAATAATGATCATATACCAATGAATGAAGAAGAACCACACCTACAAGCAAAAGCCTTTTTTTGATATGTTAAAGGCGAGTGAAAAACCATTATATGAAGGGAGCAAAATGTCATTGTTAGAAGCCGCCTCTAGGATAGTAACTTTGAAATGTGAGTACAATTTGTCATTTAATTGTGTTGATGGCATTGCTTCTTTGATTGAGGATGTTATCCCCGGTAATAATGTCATGACCCGATCATTCTACAATACCAAAAAATTAGTGAAAGGTCTACAACTTCCGCATTACAAGATTGATGCATGTAAGGATGGATGTATGCTCTTTTGGAATGATGATGCCTTGCTTGACAAGTGTAGTAAATGTCAAAAGGCTAGATATAAGACAATTGAGGGAAGTATTGTCTTGAATGGTAAAAAAAAAGGAAAGAATGAAAAAAAAAGAGGTGAAAAGAGTAAGAAACCAATACCCAAAAAACCCGTAACTTACTTTCCTCTAGCTCCTAGACTTCAAAGAATGTTTGCTACCAAAAACATTGCCGAGAAAATGAGATGGCACAAGAAAAATCCTCGTACTCCGGGAAAGATGTATCATCCGAGTGATGGAGAGGAATGGAAGCGGTTTGATATGCTTTACCCCGACTTTGCTGAGGAACCCCGTAATGTGCGACTTGGCCTTTTTACGGATGGTTTTGCTCCATTCGGCCAGTTTGGTATAAAGTACTCTTCTTGGCCCGTAATGGTCTATGCATACAAATTACCACCTTGGTTATGTATGAAAAAACAATTCATCTTCTTGTCACTAATTATTCATGGTCCTGATAATCCAAAAGCCGCCTTAGATGTTTATTTGCAACCTTTGGTGGAAGAATTGAAACAATTGTGGGAAGTAGGTGTGCAAACATATGATGTGTCTTTAAAGCAAAATTTTCAACTAAGAGCTTCATTGTTGTGGACCATTAATGATTTTCCCGCCTATAGCATGCTATCTGGATGGTCTACCGCGGGAAAAAAAGGCATGTCCTTGTTGCATGTACCAAAGCAAAGCATTTTCGCTTCCTTGTTCCCACAAAGTGAGTTGGTTTGATTGTCATAGACAATTCTTACCGGAGGGGCATGCCTTTGGGAGCAACAAAAACAAAAAAGCTTTCAGAAAAGGTAAAATGGAGCGGAATCATGCTTTAGATCGACTTCCGGGGGATAGGGTGTGGGATATGGTTTGTGATTTGTGACGTATTATTGATTGTACTAAAGCAGTGACGGATGAGCTGAAAAAGAAGAAAATTGGTTGGTTTAAAAGAAGCATTTTTTGGGATCTTCCTTATTGGAAAACGATGTTAATTAGGCACAATTTGGATGTAATGCATATAGAAAAGAATTTCTTTGAGCAACAGATTCACAAGATTATGGATGTAAAGGGAAAGACTTGTGATACTGTTAAATCACGAGAAGATTTGAAGACAATTTGTCATCGTCCTGAACTTCACATTCGTAGCGATGGTTCTAAGCCAAAAGCTATTTTTACACTCGACAAAGCTCAAAGGGAGGTATTATGTGAGTGGTTAAGAAAGTTAAAATTTCCTGACGGATATGCATCCGATTTTAGTCGATGTGTTGATATGAAGGAGCTAAAGTTGCAAGGCTTGAAAAGTCATGATTGTCATATCTTCATGGAACGATTATTACCTGTATCTTTGAGACATCTCCTCCCTACTCCCGTGTGGAATGCAATTGTTGAGGTAAGTCAATGTTTTCGAGATTTATGTTCATCTTCAATATGTGTTGATGACATGATTCGTCTTGAGGAGCAAATACCAGAGATATTGTGTAAGTTCTAGATGATATTTCCTCCATCATTTTTTAATTCCATGGACCATGTACCGATACATTTGCCTTACGAAGCCAAAGTTGGAGGCCCCGTCCAATATAGGTGGATGTATCCATTTGAAAGGTAAGATCGCTAAGTAGTAATTAAATTATAATTATTATCGTACTATATAATTGATTTAATATTTATATACTAGTCTCAACAACTATTAATCCCATCAATTATTGAATAGGTTTCTTAATTAGTGAAAAAGAAAATTGGTAACAAAGCTCGGGTTGAAGGTTCTATATGCAATGCGTATTTAACGGAAGAGATTGCAAATTTTTGCTCTCTTTACTTTGAAAAACATATAGAAACCAAAGCAAAAAACTTGAGTGTTGATAAAGCGGATGAACTTGAGACAAGTTTACCCGAGTTTTTCCAAATGCATGATGATGAGGGGTGTTCATCAATTGGGGGAACAAGATATTTGGATGACAAAGAATATGATCGTGCTCACCTTTACGTTCTTTCTACTTGTGAGATTCTGGAATCATATGAAACGGAGTTTGTGAATGATTTCATTAAAGCACATCCTAATGTGAATAGAGATGATGTTTGGAGTAACCATGAGGATCAATTTGCAGCATGGTTTCAGAACCATGTAATTGAGTTAAATATCCAAGATGATTTGATAAGGACTTTGGCCTTTGGTCCTTCACGAATGGTTAAAACGTGGAATCGTTACTCAGTCAACGGATTTAATTTCCATACATTCAACTAAGGTAAGGATAAGGCTAGGTGCAATTATGGTGTTACTATTTCTTCTCTTGATGACAACGAATACTATGGTATAGTTGAAGATATCTTTAAGTTGAGCTATAATGGACGTGAGCGTTCTAATAATACTGTCTTATTTAAGTGTGAATGAAAGGATAACTCTGTGGTCGGTATGAAAGTTCAAGAACGTTATAAACTCATCGAAGTGAATCATACCCGGACATACTCAAAGTATGATCCGTTTATACTCGCACATCAAGCCAATCAAGTATATTTCGCTTCTTATCCAAGCACGAAGAATGATCGAAATCATAAGCAATGGTGTGCAATCTTTAAGACAAAAGCACTCTCACAAGTAGATACGACTTTTTTTCAAGAAGAAATAGTATCTAGCGGGTTTATGTTGTCTCCACCTGATAAAATCATTTATGAGAATGGAAATGAAGAGGGTGAGAATTTGGAAAACGAGGATGGTGATGGTCAAGTGGACGGTGATGGTGGTGATAGTGATAGTGATAATGATAATGAATCAGATGGTGATGATGATGATGACGAATTTGATGATGATGATTAATTGGGTAAAGATATATTTATATATAATTTAATTATGTTTTTTATGTTATTTGATGTTTTTTTTTATGTCATTAACAGTTTATGTTTATGATTTTTTTTGTTATTAACAGTTTCTAACAATTTGAATATTTGTGTAATTGTAG
Source organism: Heliosperma pusillum (assembly GCA_022085475.1). Lineage (NCBI taxonomy): Eukaryota > Viridiplantae > Streptophyta > Magnoliopsida > Caryophyllales > Caryophyllaceae > Heliosperma > Heliosperma pusillum. Next base: position 19,406 of record JAIUZE010026119.1, on the reverse strand, counting down.
ATGGCAGGAGGTTGAGGTAGACAACGTGGCGGCGGTTCAAATAGACGCCATAGTACTTCTTCAGTCGACGAGGAGGATATGAAGGTTATTGATCAGCAGAGTCCGGTGGTTCAGGAATCGACCAATGACGATGAGTCCTCTGATCAGTCATCGGAGATCCAGTTTACCTCGGAAGGGAAGATGATACTTGATCCCGCGGGTTTTTGGTAAGACAACGACCAATGTCTTTAATTTATTATTTTATAATTATTTTACATTATGTAACATAAATGCATATTATTCCATAATATATATATATATATATATATATATATATATATATATTTATAGAGTCAAGATCCGGTGCAAACGACCACTCGGTGCAAAAAGTGGAAACGACCATGATAAATCCCACGCGCATCACTTTCTCACAACCAAACTCCATTTATATAGTTTCCCTAAATCATATCCCTTCCTACCTTTACATCATCAGCCCACCACCCAAATTGCTCCATCACTGTTCATCACCTATCATCGTCACTTACTTGTCCGACGCAACTCCATCATCACCATTACATATCATCTCAACTTAATCCATGTTGTCTCCATCGGCGACGATGGCCAACAACTCCGTCAAATTGTCGCGTGATATCAGAGTAGCTCCATCATCACCATCACCAATCAACCGTCGTCGTCGTCGCTTCTAATTCATCGGAACACTTTGAAACATCGACGAACCTGGTGCTAGGCCCTTGATCTACAACTCCGGTGAGATCTTTGGTTATTTTCGTGGTGCACAACATGGGTATAAGTAATGTCGTCGGCGCCGTTGGAGGTTAACGGTGCACTCAGTATCCTACTTGCATGATCGCCGGCATGAGTGACGCCAGTATGGTGACGGTGGTGGGTGTTGTTCAGGGATGTGTGGTAGTGGTGCAATGGTTATGCGTGATATTTGTAGTGTTGATTTGGGGATTTTTAAATTTGGGGTTGTTATTATATACGTGTATTTAGGTAGTATATTTGTGTACCTAGAATAATATTTTGTGTAACTAGAATAATATTTAATGTACCTATATAATTCGTATTTCAGTATACTGGCAATAGTTTGAAATGTGTGAGATTTGGTAAAAACAAATGTACCTAGAATAGAAAAAAGTGTACCTACGACCTTAAAAAATGTACATAGAAATCTGGTAAAAGTGTGTACCTACAGTAGAAAAAAGTGTATATAGAATTCTCGTAAAATGGGTACCTATGATAATAAAAAGCGTATGTGAGATTTGTTAAAGAGAAAAAAAATGGTGTATCTATCATATATATCAATGTACATATAGGTCGTTTCCACTTTTTCCACCGAGTGGTCGTTTCCACCGGATCCTAAATCTATATATATATATATATATATACTCCCTCCTAGTCACTCATTTCTTCCCCTTTCCCTTTTGCACAAAAAATAAGGAAATGAATTTGGACCACAAAAAACACATTACCCCACATACAAATGAATTTGGACCACACAAAATACACAACCCCACATCCAAAAAGGGAAAGAGGGAAGAAAACCCGACTTACCCAATAAGGAAAGAAGGAAGAAATGAGCGACTCGGAGGGAGTATTATTTTATAGGTTTTCGTCTCAAAAGGTTGTACGAGGTTGTACTCAAAGTACAAAGATGAAGATGACGGGGGTTGCTCCTACTTGTTGGACAAAGGCTACCTCCACAAAAAAGAGGAATGGTTCAATAATTTTAGGGTATATTTTTGTTTATATTTTGTTATATTATTATAATTTTCAATTAATAATTTATTTTACTAATACTTACCTTTTAAATTGTAGAAAACATTTGACTGGCCAGCGGGATTAGAGTATATTGTACATCAAAGGTATAATAAGACATGCACTAGACGGTTAAGGGACAACATGTATAAGGTTGTCAAGAGGAAGAAGGAGCCGGAGCATATGAGAGGTATTTAATTTTTTTTGGTTATTTGTATATAGTTATAATTTAACACATTTTATCATATTTTATAATACTAACTTAAATTGTAGGTGGTGCATATGAAGAAATGCTTAAATATCGTGAGTAAGAAGAAAAAAGGTACCACGCCCACGGCTCCAGAGCTCTTCCTTGACACTCATTCCCGACTCCAAGACAATAGAAGATGTTGGATTAACCCAAAATATAAGGAACTATATGTAAGTTTCAAACCATTTTTGGATTTTTACAATAAGTTCATTTTTTTGAATGTTTAACAAATTTTGTACCTATTTTTAATCATAATGTTTATATTTTGTAGGAATCATTTTTGGCCGAGAATGTTAGGCAACCCGAGAAATCCGATAACAAGATTTGGTTCGACTTGGTTAAGGGTTTCAAGAAGGGGAATGTGTACGGAATTGGCTCGGCTAAGGGTGTATTCTACGAATCTCCAAGGGCAAGGATGCCTTCCAGCTCAAGACAAACTTACGAGCCGGGAGTCGTAGGTAAACTCCAAGTGCACCTTGATGAAGATAGAAGTAAAAACGCCGAAAGGGATGAGGAAGTCCGGATAATGAAAGAAAAATTTAAGGCTTGGGAAACCATGTTCAACAACTACAACCAAGGTCCGCCTGCCTTTCGGCGAGATTATGATGAAGGCAATGGAGGTGGTGGTATGCAAGCCGAAGCTAATATGGGTTTCCTTGGCTTTTGATTTTAGTTTAGAAACTTGTTAATTGTGGTTGTTTAAACTTGGTTTTGTTAACCTTTATCAAGATTTGTAAACTTGAGACAATTTTCTTGATATATATGAGGATGTTCGTTTCTCATCGTGTTGTTGGAAATGTGTGAAATTGTGGTTGTTTTCTATTGTACTTGCAGGTATGGTATGGTAATGAAATGGCAGAATGAAAACAGAATTTTTCGTGCAATAAACAGGTGTTTTGGCGACTGAAATGTTCTTTTAGCGTCTGTTTTCAGTCGCCAAACCCCCTGTATTTTTACAAATTCGACTTGATTTTGCGACTGAGTGGCGACTGAAATCAGTCGCCAAATTGGCGCCTGAATGGTGTAGTGGTCGCCAAATTGGCGACTGATATCAGTCGCCAATTTGGCGACTACATCACCATTTAGTCGCCAATTTGGGTGACTGATTTCAGCCGCCATGTTGCCAATTTGGCGACGCTTTTGTCAGTCGTCAAATTTGGCGACCGAAATTAGTAGCCCAAATTTTATTTGGCGACTAAGGCCTGCGACTGGGTCTTGGCGACTGATTTCAGTCGCCAAATTCATTTTGGCGACTGAAATCAGTCGACAACATCGGTCGCCTGAATGTTGTTTTCTTGTAGTGTCGTGATTTAACAGTATCACAAGTCTTTCCCTTTACATCAATAATCGTGTGAATCAGTTGCTCAAAGAAGTTCTTTTCTATATGCATTACATCCGAATTGTACCTAATTAACATTTTCTTCCAATAAGCAAGATCCCAAAAAATACTTCTTTTAAACCAACCAATTTTCTTTTTTTTCAGCTCATCCGTCTCTGCTTTAGTACAATCAACAATACGTGACAAATCACAAACCAATCCCACACCTTATCCCCCGGAAGTCGATCTGAAGCATCATTCCGCTCCACTTTACCTTTTCTGAAAGCTTTTTTGTTGCTCCTAAAGTCATGCCCCTGCGGTAAGAATTGTCTATGACAATCAAACCAACTCACTTTTCTGGAAAAAAAGAAGCGAAAATGCTTTGCTTTGGTACACGAAACAAGGACATGCCTTTTTTCCCGCAGTAGACCATCCAGATAGCATATCGTCGGCGGGAAAATCATTAATGGTCCACAACAATGAAAATCTTAGTTGAAAATTTTGCTTTAGTGACACATCATATGTTTGCACACCTACTTCCCACAATTGTTTCAATTCTTCCACCAAAGGTTGCAAATAAACATCTAAGGCGGTTTTGGATTATCCGGACCAGGAATAATTAATGACAAGAAGATGAATTCTTTTTTCATACATAGTCAGGGTGGTAAGTTGTATGGAGTGACCATTATGGGCAGAGAAAAGCACCTTTTACCAAACTGGCCGAATGGAGCAAAACCATCCGTACACAGGCTAAGTCGCACATTACGGGGTTCCTCGGCAATGTCAAGATAAAGCATATCAAACCGCTTCCATTCCTCTCCATCACTCGGATGACACATCTTTCCCGGACTACGAGGATTTTCTTTGTGCATCTCATTTACTGGGCAAATTTTTTGGTAGCAAACATTCTTTGAAGTCTAGGAGCTAGAGGAAAGTAAGTTACGGGGTTTTCGGGTATTGGTTACTTACTCTTTTCACCTCTCTTGTTTTCATTCTTTCCTTTTTACCCTTTAAGACAATACTTCCCTCAATTGTCTTATATCTACCCTTTTGACATTTCCTACACTTGTCAAGCAAGACATCATCCTTCCAAAAGAGCATACATCCATCAGGACATGCATCAATCTTGTAATGCGGAAGTTGTAGACCTTTCATTACTTTTTTGGTATTGTAGAATGATCGGGTCATGACATTATTATCGGGGATAACATCCTCAACCAAAGAAGCAATGTCATCAACACAATTAGATGGCAAATTGTACTCACATTTCAAAGTTACTATCCTAGAGGCGGCTTCTAACAATGACATTTTGCTCCCTTCATATAGTGGTTTTTCAGAAGCTTTTAACATGTCAAAAAAGGCTTTTGCTTGTGGGTGTGGCTCTTCTTCATTTATTGGTATATGATCATTATTAAAAATATTAGAGTCAAACGCATCGACTACCATATCTCTATATGGGTTCTCATTTTGTGGGATTTGAAATTGTTCGGGAAGTGAAAAATATGATTCTGCATGAGAAATCAAATTGTAGTAATTTGGACAAAACCTATTTGTATAAAGATGTTCTTGAACCTCAATGTCATGTAGATATTTCATGTTTTCGCATTTAATACAAGGACACCTAAGTTTGTTTACTACTAAATCATACTCATCTTGTTGTTTAGCAAATTCAATAAACTCGGCAACCCCCTTTATAAATCTAGCGGTAGGATGTCTTTTTTTATCAAGTCTTTCTTCGTACATCCATGTACATTCCAATCTCTTCATTTTAATCTAAACATTAACCAACACAACAATAATTACAAATTAAAAGATAATATTACTAACTAACATATAACATCACTAACTAATATTATTAACATGCTAAAACTAATTAAACAACAAAACTTCCAACACATATCAAAACCCCTATACTAAAAACACTAGCACAAATCATGAAAATTATCAAAACCCCACTACCTAACAACACTAACTACTATACTAAATTCACTAACACTAATCAAAACTCCTATACTAAATTCACTAACACAAATCAAAATTAACAATACTAACAAAATTAATACTAACAACACCAATAATATTACAAAACTACCACTAATCTAACCTCAATAATAACAAAATTACCAATAATAACACTAATTCCAATTTCACCAAACCCTAACTAAATAACATCTAAACACCTAATAATCATCACAAATCTGTAAATAAACCTATCAAATCATCAAAAACTAATTAAAATCACATATTAGACAATAAATCTAACATTAATCAAAGAAATTGAAAATAAAAACAAATAAACCAAACATTAATCAAGTAAACATACATTAATCAGTCGGATGAGTGTGACAACCCTCGCGAATGCGGAAATATAAAACATACAAGCATGTGAATTATATAGCGGAAATAAGAAGTTTTTAAAACTTTTATAAATTCAAGAAGAAATATACGAGGAGTGTCAAATATTACAAACCAAGGTACGAATTATACTACATCAAGAGACGAAGTCTCTCCAAAATGTTAACAAGTAAAAGTGTTTAGCAAACAAGCTAAAATCGTCTAGAGGTGTTTTAATCCAGGGACAACGCCCGCTAGCTCACACCCGAACCCAAAAAGTCAAGCAAAAAGCCATCCATGCAAGCAACCTGTTCATCCATGAAAAACATGAACGCTACAGTCAGTGGGGAGTAACTCTGGGTTCTCCCAGCCATATCACATTAAACGTACATAGAAGGAAATACAAAAGTAGAGCATGCATACATATAGATATACATGTGAGATACGATAAGGATAGATAGGCAATTCGATATATAATGATAAGAGCATATGAAGTACAAGTTCGAATCCATCATGTTATACAAAGACTCGGGGAAGACACTCTTAGGCAACCGAATACGCTCACTAGGGCTTGCATCTCACCGTTAGTGGTATAAGTTTGATAAGATTGAGACTCGACAAACAACCCATGCCAAGTCATGCGATGATCACAATAAATCCATCATATTATCATTCATTCAAACATACCAAAACATTGACGATGCCAAATCATGCAATGACCATGAATAAAATCATGAAATCACGCATTCAAAGACGACGACACAAAGACGACATTGAAAGTCCTAGACCTTTAATTAGACTCCTCTAATTAGTTCATTAAATTACATTAAGTTAATGATTTAGGATCTAGTTATCATGCATGCAAATATGAAAGCATAAAAGAAAAGATAAGACCAAAACATCCTTACATTGGGATTTTTCGGTTCAATATGGGCACAATAAGAACTCCTTCTTATTGTTCTTGAGCATGAAATTAAGTGGATGATCCTCCAAAAATAACCTCCAAAGTAGAAGGTCTCCTTCTTGTTGCACCCAAGATTAAACTCAAACAATCTACCTTATTATTAACTAGATAATAAGTAAGATAAAAACTACTAATATTATTGTATTACTACACTAGTAATATGTAGAGAATATTAGTATATATGAGAGTTTAGAGAGAAGTTGAGTTTAGAAAGAGAAGTGAGTATAAGCATAATGAATTGAAGTCCTTATAAAATTGAACAACAATTGTTCAATATGAAGGCCTCTTTGGCCGGTCACTTTGAGCCATATATGGCTCTTATTTTGCTTCTTTTACTCACATGCAAAAGACTTTGAGTGTTGGTAGTAATTGTCATGATGATTGTGTCATAACAATTCATTATCATGTGATGGAGTGTAGAATTGGTAGAGTAAAGTCACTAATGATTTTACCTACTCAAAACCGGTCTACTTGTGTCCACAATGGACCATTTTGATTTTTGATATTTGTCTCACAAATACTTATTAATCATATGCTTAATTATCTTGTATAATCAAGTGTTAATTTGATCATATAACAATTATATGACTCAAATTAATAAGTAATATATATACTTAAGTTTTAAGTGATATTTTACCATTATATCAATATATAATGGGTCCCACAATGTCTAGTTAATTTATTTTACAACTCCTTGTAAATATAATTAACTAATTACCTCTACCTCAAAATATATGCATAACCTCAACTAATTTAATGAATTAATCATTAATCATTAAATCTTATTTAATCGTATTAAAATAAAACGTAAAATTTATTCAGTCAGTTATCGTATAATTGACTAATAAACTTAAGAAGAATGAGTTCGCAACTCAATTTCCAATAAATAACTCTCGTAACTAAACGTACATATCAAATATATGTAATGCTCAAATTAAACTGTATCGTATACAAATAATTAGTATTCTATTTGGGTCTCATCCTATAGGTGTGACCTAAAGGGATCAGTTGATTACCGCCGTCATACGACAATAACGTCAAACTCTAGTCAGCCAAGCGTTACCGATTTACGTTAATCAACTGAAGTGGAGTATCAAAATATACTAATCATGCCACGTATATTCCAAATGAGATTTATTATATAAATGCACTATTGTGGAGGACACTTACTCCAACAATCTCCCACTTGTCCGATACAAGTGGTGCATGTAGCAACACTATTGCGGAGGACTCCTCCTCCTACAATTTCTCCCACTTGTCTCGACAAGTTGTGTGCTACCGATTCTCTTGTCTCTTTTGCGTCACATCCTCCCACTCATTGCAAGGTGTCTTACAGGTCGCACTTGCAATTGAAATTATAAATAGAGTGGTTTCTCGATCTGGGAGAGTAACTGTCTGACCGGAAAATCTACCAGAGATCTCTTCCGAGCGTGGCCACGCATTTCCAGTTACTACTCCTCGAGTGGCCTGAAGATGTTAATACCCAACGTGGGTGGACAATTTCTGTTGACCCATCTTACACTGTATGATGCAGATCACCATGACCCAGAAGATGTCCATCGACCTCCTTTCACGGCACGACCTAGGACAAAAACCAAAGTCAATCGGAAACTACACCGACTCAGGTAAATGGTCGCCAGTCTAAAGAATCGACTCATTGGAATAAAATAGAAATCCCCGCCACGACCAGGCTTCAACAATTTTGATAAGGGACTCTATTATGGTCACTGCCCGACAGAGTGTCTCCACCGTCTGTCTATGTAAACGACCAGTCATCTCCATGACCCCATGGTGCTGAACCAACCATCGATCGACTTACAATCTAGTCACTTCGAGACGTCACCTCAAATGAGTGACTAGGGACAAAACACTAAGTTCACCCTGTTCACTTGAATTGGGTTCAACTTTTCTTTCAACCAATTCGGATAAATAAAGTATTAAAATTTAGTCAAACTAAATAAATGAGTTTTTAATGAAACTCTAACAATGAATGTGATTATCAAATATTTGGAAAAATTGATACGCTATCAATAATTTCATATCTCATAATCTCTAGCAATTCAGGTATATATTTCAATCCCCATTGAAATGACATGACTATCATGTTCAGCCTGCAAAAGCATAGCTAATGGATTAGCAATACTTGCATCTCTCCCATCGTTCTAATCGCTATTTCTTTTTGTCTACGTAATCTCATATTACATAAAACTTTCTGAGTACGTGTCTAGGTTTGAATCTAGAGTTTAGGACTCTTGGCCTAAATGTAGCTCCCACTGTTTTACCAGTATCATAGGATAGGATATACAACTATAGGAACTACTTCTAGTCCCTCCAATACTGTTGAATTCAAGCTACTTTCATATGCATCATCATATGATGCAAAATACTCTATTTCCGTTGTGAAATCCGCAATGATAAACTGCCTGGAACAATTCCAGTGGATACATGACATTTATATTTGAAAATGTCATTCCTACTTGGAACCTTTCCAATTGTCTTTTCTGCTTGGAACTCTTCCAACAGTTAAATCTTCTATAAAACACAGCCAACTCGTGATTTCAAATCACTTTGATCAGTTTGGAAACTGAAGTCTGTGTAACCCTTACACGCAACTCATTTTAAACTCCAAACATATAGAACATATCTTTTAGTCCTTCGCAAGTACTAAGGATGTTCATTATGGCTATCAAGTGACTTTCACTTTGATTTGATTGCAAATGTAATATCATGCTCAAAGCATGCGAAATGTCGGATTGAGTATACATCAGAGCATATATAATTGATCCCGCAGCGGAAGTAAAAGGAATCAATTATCATGTGTTCAACTTCCTTGAACTAGTCAAAGATCTTATCAATGTAAGAATTTTGACTTAACGCTAATATCCTTTTAGATTTATCTCCATAAATCCAGATATCTAAAAGATGTATTCTACTTCTCCAAAATCTTTCATCATCTAAAATGATCAATATGTCTCCACATATAAGACTGGTGAAAACCATATTACTCCCACTAAACTTCATGTATAAACATAATTCCTCGAGATATCGAGAAATATTTTATGACATGATTGACACACCAATTCCAACTCTTTAGTGCTTACTTAAGACATCCTCTTAAGCTTGTAAATTAACTTAGGATTTACGAACCCATAGGTGAATATAAAATATACTACCTCTTCTAGAATCATATTCAAGAAGGTGGTTCTTGAGGTCCAATTGACATCATACTATTATGATATGCTGTAATCATTAAGTATATTCGAATGGATTGAAGAATTAAGGTTAGTGCAAAACTCTTTGCATACCCATTTATCTTTGAAAACATTGTAATGTTTATCCATGCAAATTTCGATCTTAAAAATCAATTTACATTGAAGAGGTCGTACTTCTTCAAGTAAAATTTATCAGGTCACACACCTGATGGAGTGTAAACTACTAAGGCTTACAAGTTTTAAGGAAACTTGATTAGCTTGACTCAAACTGAGAAAAATGTCAAGCAACAAATGGATGTTGTTTTAGAGAGGGTGAATTGTTTAGCTGAAAACTCAAGGGATATGACTTAGAGACACTCCTCTACAGCAAGGCACAAGAGAAAGGACTCAAAGACTGGTTTTAGAGACAGTTTTCAAGTGTTACAGCAAAGCACAAACACCCTAGACTAGACTCACAGCAAGCAAGTTAACCACAGCAAGGCACAGATATAACTTGACTCACAAAGCAAGACACTGATCAAACACCTTAAGATGTATCAGGCTTGACTCAAACTACAGCTCTTAGCACAAGTTTGAAGATTTGAGGGATTTCTCAAAGTTAATTCATTCATAAAAGTCTACTGAAACAAACATACAAGACCTCCTTATATAGAGAGGTTGATATCTTGTGAGCCATTGGATGTACAGATCATCCAAGGGCCAACTTAGGGTTCAAACTACTACTACTGACACTAATTAAGAGCCTCACAATAGGACGAGCTCAACAACTATAAAGTTCAGACACAAAACACAAAAACAGACTGAATCAAAAAGCAAATAAAGCAGTTTTGGAGTTTTTCCTGAAATGGAAATCTGTTGTTCTTGTTGTCTTGTTGCTTTGCCTGGGTGTTTTGCTCCTTCTTGGGACTCTCTAATCTTATTAGAACTTAGATAAACCTGCCTTGGATGAAGACAAGTTGACTTAGGCAAAAGGAAACCTCATCTGAACATGTACTGCCTCTGCTATGCTGCTCACTGGACTCTAGCTTGGGGTGTCTGTTTCATGAGTTTTTGCTAGACTTCAAAAGGGTTTGTCCTGGGCAAACTTGTAGCTTAGAGGGTTGACTTGATGGTAGGCCATGGTGGGGGTGGTTGGGATGCCCTGGTGTACCTCCTAGCTGCAGGGTTTGTTGATTGGTCTGCCTGGGCCTGAATGGCTTTGTTTCTGTCTTGTGTGGGTAATGTGGGTTGTGTTGGGGCTTGGCATGGGTTGATGAGCCCTGGACTGTCTTCCTCATTGGTGTGGCTTGTCCTGGCTTGATCTTGGCTTGTCATAGCTTGTTGTTTGGACCTTGTAACTCGAGCTTCCATCTGAGGGGTCCTTGGGGTCAGGTTTGCCTTGTTTGTGGCTTGATCATCAAGGCCCCTTGGGTGAGCTCCTGCTGCAGCCTCCCCAGGTTGAAAAGGGCTTGACCTCAAGCCTGTGTCTTCCTCTCCCTCAGAGTCTTCAAAGAAAGGACTAAGATCTCCAACATTGAATGTCCCATGGACTGCATACTCTCCTGGTAGATCAATTCTGTAGGCATTAGGACCTATCTTCTCTATGACTTGAAAAGGACCATCTGCTCTTGGCTCTAGCTTGTTCTTTCTCTTGGAAGGGAACCTTTCTTTCCTTAGGTTGATCCATACTAGGTCTCCTGGTGCAAAGTCTTTCTTGGTCTTAGGAACCTTGGCATTCTTCTTGTATAGATCATTAGCTTTCTCAATTTGTTTTCTGACTGATTCATGGAGTTTTAGCATTTGTTCCACCCTCTTCTTGGCATCATAGTGGATCTCTGACCTGCACACATTAGACAAACTCAAAGGCATTAAGGGGTTAGTACCATAGACCACTTCAAAGGGGGAGTGGCATGTGGCTGCTGATGGAGCTCTATTGAAAGAGAACTCTGCTTGAGCCAACTTCAAGTCCCAATCCTTGAGAGATTTGCTGACTATACACCTCAAGATCCTTCCCAAGGTCTTGTTGGTCACCTCAGTTTGGCCATCAGTTTGAGGATGATGGGAGGTACTAAACAACAACCTAGTGTTAAGCAGCTTCCACAATGTTCTCCAGAAATGGCTCATAAACTTTGTGTCTCTGTCAGACACAATAGTCCTTGGGACTCCATGTAACCTCACCACCTCATCAAGGTATAGCTCTGCTACACTCACAGCATCCTCAGTCTTCTTGCAAGCAATGAAATGTGCCATCTTACTGAACCTATCCACAACCACCATGATAGAATCTTTCCCTCTTGCTGTCCTAGGTAATGCTACTATGAAATCCATACTTACATCTTCCCAAGGCCTACATGGGACTGGTAGGGGAGTGTAAGGTCCTGCTTGAAAAGAACTCTTGGCCTTTTGACAAACTCCATACCTTCTGAGCACTATTTGGACTTCTCCCATCATTTTAGGCCAGTAGAATTGATCCTGTAGTATATCCACAGTTTTCTGAACCCCAAAGTGTCCTCCAAGGCCACTCCCATGTACCTCCTTGATCAATAGACTCCTATAAGATCTTCTAGGAACACACAGCTTGTTTCCTTTGAACAAGAATCCATTTTGCAGAGTGTAGGGTGAATCAATGGTCCTTGTTCCCTCTTTCTGTGCTAACCAATCTTCTGTAAAGTCTGGATCTTCCCGATACATATCCTTTATGAACTCAAAGACAAGAACCCTTTGCTCCATGGTTGATAGCAGAGTGTACCTCCTAGACAATGCATCAGCCACCACATTTTGCTTGCCCTCTTTGTATTTGCTAGAAAAGGTGAATGACTGAAGGAACTCCACCCACTTAGCATGCCTATGACTGAGCTTATGTTGACCTCCTATGTACTTCAATGCCTCATGATCAGAGTGTAGGACAAAAGGCTTGGGCTTCAGGTAATGACTCCAATGTCTTAGAGCTCTGCAAGAGCATAGAACTCTTTATCATATGTAGAATAGTTCAGCTTGGCACCACTTAGCTTTTCACTAAAGTAGGCTACAGGGTTCTTCTCTTGGATGAGGACAGCTCCAATCCCCACTCTACTTGCATCACACTCAACCTCAAATAGGCAATCAAAGTTTGGCAACCTGAAGATAGGTGCACTGCACAAGATCTTCTTCATGTGTTTGAAAGCCTGCAAGGCATTCTCAGTCCAAGTGAACTCTCCTCTCTTCATACATTCAATGAGGGGTGCTGCAATAGTGCTAAAATCTTTAATGAACCTCCTATAGAAAGAGGCTAGGCCATGAAACCCTCTCACTTCTGTAATGTTCTTAGGGATAGGCCAAGACTGCACTGCAATGATCTTATCTTGATCAACTGAAATGCCTCTACCAGATACCACATATCCTAGAAATTTGACTTCCTCAGTCATGAAGGTGCATTTCTCAAGCTTCCCAAAGAGCTTACTCTCCTTAAGTATGTCAAACACAGCCTCAAGATGCCTCAAATGATCATCCTTGCTCTGGCTGTAGATGAGGATATCATCAAAGTATACCACCACAAATCTCCCTAGGCAAGGCCTAAGCACTTCTGTCATCAATCTCATGAAGGTACTTGGGGCATTTGACAGGCCAAAGGGCATGACAAGCCACTCATAAAGTCCATGCTTTGTTTTGAAGGCTGTCTTCCACTCATCTCCCTCCCTGATCCTCAATTGATGGTAACCTTGCCTCAAATCAATCTTAGAAAAGAACCTTGAGCCACTCAGCTCATCCAACATGTCATCAAGCCTAGGTATAGGGAACCTATACTTGACTGTGATGTTGTTGATAGCCCTGCTATCTATGCACATCCTCCAAGTCCCATCCTTCTTAGGAACCAATAAAGCAGGCACAACACATGGACTTAGTGACTCCCTTACAAACCCTTTACTCATCAACTCTCCAACTTGTTTCTGCAGCTCTTGTGTAGCCTTGGGATCACACCTATATGCTGGTCTATTAGGTAGTACAGACCCTGGCACAAGGTCTATCTGGTGTTCAATCCCTCTCAAAGGGGGTAAGCCATCAGGAAGTTCCTCTGGAAACACTTCCTTGAACTGATCAATGAGGGGCTTAACTTCTGCAGGGATTACCTTAGACTCCTCTTCCTGAACTTCTTTTGATAGAAGCATTAATATAGGTTGCTCTTCACTACACTCTTTGACCATTGCTGACTCAGATAGAAATAAGACTGCACTAAAATCTTCAGCCATACTAGGACTCCCATAGCTCTTCTGATGTGGTGGCAAGGGGGTTAATGTCACCTTCCTGCTCCCATGCTTGAAGGAATAGGTGTTGCTTCTTCCTTGCTGTATGGAGCTTTTATCAAACTCCCATGGCCTTCCTAATAGCAAGTGACAGGCATCCATTGGAACCACATCACACAATACTTTATCCTTGTACACACTTCCAATGGAGAAAGGGACCATACATTGCTTATCCACCTTAACCTCTGCTCCCTTACTCAACCATCTCAACTTATAGGGATGAGGGTGTTCTTGAGTGCACAACTTCAGCTTATCAACCATAGTAACAGAGGCCACATTGGTACAACTACCTCCATCTATAATAAGGTTACAAACCCTCCCTTGTATGTACATCTGCTTCTGAAAATGAGGGACCTTTGATCCTCCTCCAATGGTATATGTTGTGAATGCATTACTCTCCATAGGACCAAGCTGTGGCCTGTGTCAGGGAGTGCCACTATTACCTCCTGACTAGACTCTTCTTCCTCACTCATCACTTCTTCAACCTCAGGCTCATCCCTTTCATATTCAACTAGACCTTCTTTCTCCCAAGCCTCAACCTCCATTATAGTTAAGGTCTTCTTAGAAGGGCAATCCTTCCTGAAATGTCCATAGCCTTGACATTGGAAGCACCTAATTCTGTTCTCAGTCAATGAAGTGCTTGGCTTTTGACCCATGATGCCCTTTCCCTTGTCTAAGGTAGGTGGGGGTGCTGTCCTAGGGGTATCCATAGTTCTCAACCCACTATAAGGTCTGGTTTGAAAAGGCCTAACAGGTTTTGGTGTAACAGGCTTAGTCTTCCCTATCTTTTCAATTCTCAGAGATAAGTTGACAACATCATCAAATGACCACAGAGGTTGCATCCTAACCTTGTTAGCAATGTTCTTATCTAGACCCTCTAAGTACCTAGCAATCCTTTGCTTAGGTTTCTCATTTATATCACACTGCAAGGTGAGTTGTTCAAACTCTCTCAGATAAGATTCAACAGGTTTGTCTCCATGTTTCAACTTAGACAATTTGATAAACAGATCCTGGGTGTAATCCTTAGCAACAAACTTGTCTAGTAGTTTCTTTTTCAGTTTAGTCCAAGACTTGATGGGTTCTTTACCTTCCCTAGCCCTTAACCCTTTCATAGTTTCATACCAAAGGGAAGCATACCCTTTCAGTTTAAGGATGGCTACTTTAAAAGACTTAGAATCATTATATCCTTTGTACTCAAAGATCCTTTCTACTTCTCTTAGCCATTCTAACAAATCATCAGGATTAAGACTACCAGAAAACTCAGGGATATCTACCTTAAGATGCTTGTCTATGTGCCTGTGGATGGAAGCTCTGCTTCTAGTTGAGTCATCTGAGTCTGGATACTCTTCATCATCAGGTGGCCTTCCTCTGCCTCCTCCTTGGCCTCTTCCACGACCTCTGTCTCTTCCTCCAGCAAGCAAATGGTTGCCTATAACCTGGTCCAGGGTTCTGGTTAGGGTGGTTACAATCCCAGCCAGATCCTCCATCCTTGCTTCTACTCCTGCTAGTCTCTCTTCACTCATTGGGCTATTTTTGTGTTTTTAAATGTAGTTAGGGAAAATGAACTCACTAAGACTCTCAACCAAAGCTCTGATAACCAATTTGGAGTGTAAACTACTAAGGCTTACAAGTTTTAAGGAAACTTGATTAGCTTGACTCAAACTGAGAACAATGTCAAGTAACAAATGGATGTTGTTTTAGAGAGGGTGAATTGTTTAGCTGAAAACTCAAGGGATATGACTTAGAGACACTCCTCTACAGCAAGGCACAAGAGAAAGGACTCAAAGACTGGTTTTAGAGACAGTTTTTAAGTGTTACAGCAAAGCACAAACACCCTAGACTAGACTCCACAGCAAGCAAGTTAACCTCAGCAAGGCACAGATATAACTTGACTCACAAGACAAGGCACTGATCAAACACCTTGAAGATGTATCAGGCTTGTTTCAAACTACAGCTCTTAGCACAAGTTTGATAGATTTGAGAGATTTCTCAAAGTTAATTCATTCATAAAAGTCTACTGAAACAAACATACAAGACCTCCTTATATAGAGAGGTTGATATCTTGTGAGCCATTGGATGTACAGATCATCCAAGGGCCAACTTAGGGTTCAAACTACTACTACTGACACTAATTAAGAGCCTCACAATACGACGAGCTCAACAACTATAAAGTTCAGACACAAAACACAAAAACACACTGAATCAAAAAGCAAATAAAGCAGTTTTGGAGTTTTTCCTGAAATGGAAATCTGTTGTTCTTGTTGTCTTGTTGCTTTGCCTGGGTGTTTTGCTCCTTCTTGGGACTCTCTACTCTTATTAGAACTTAGATAAACCTGCCTTGGATAAAGACAAGTTGACTTAGGCAAAAGAAAACTTCATCTGAACATGTACTGCCTCTGCTATGCTGCTCACTGGACTCTAGCTTGGGGTGTCTGTTTCATGAGTTTTTGCTAGACTTCAAAAGGGTTTGTCCTGGGCAAACTTGTAGCTTAGAGGGTTAACTTGATGGTAGGCTATGCTGGGGGTGGTTGGGTTGCCCTGGTGTACCTCCTAGCTGCAGGGTTTGTTGATTGGTCTGCCTGGGCCTGAATGGCTTTGTTTCTGTCTTGTGTGGGTAATGTGGGTTGTGTTGGGGCTTGGCATGGGTTGATGAGCCCTGGACTGTCTTCCTCATTGGTGTGGCTTGTCCTGGCTTGATCTTGGCTTGTCATAGCTTGTTGTTTGGACCTTGTAACTCGAGCTTCCATCTGAGGGGTCCTTGGGGTCAGGTTTGCCTTGTTTGTGGCTTGATCATCAAGGCCCCTTGGGTGAGCTCCTCCTGCACCTGACCATCATGCATGTAGTCCATTACAAATCGTATGACTCTAAGCCATAGCAAGAAGTTGGGACTAAAAACAGTCTTTTATAAGTCACATATTAGAATTCATCACTATTAAGGAGCGATAAAATTCCACCTGACCTCCTAGGTTTCGAAGAAACAACTACGGAACAAGCAATGAGGAAAACTTTTTCCGGACCATATGCTCAGTTTGTGGCTCTTGAAACATTTTCTCCCACTCTGTCTTATCAAGAAATAATCGTATTTTTATTGAAAGACAGCATCACGAGTCACAAACGCTTTGTTCTCGTGGTCAATGTGGCATTATTGAGCACTTGTTTCATTCAAATAACTTATAAATTAGGTACGCTACCTACCCATATCGTATATGGAATGAAATCAGACTGTTTTAAATGTGTTTTAATATGGTGGGAAAAGAAATAGCAGACAAAAATATTAAGATCCCAAGGTTAGTCAAATGGCTCATTTTGACTTTGACAAAGACAAAACCATATCGTATAAGGTTCTGTTTCTCTATTCAACAACACCTTATCTAATAATGTGTGTTAGAAAAGTTAACTTGTGAAACCATTTCACAATACTTTTGGTGAAAATCAAAGTCAATACTTAGATATTTATAGTTACGATTTAGTCGTAAGTCCTGATCTAATGCTCTAGTGGTTAACTACTTCTTATTGAAGCTCTTTGAACTTTTCAAAGATTTCTCTTAGCACCTCATTAAGTAGAATCAAACATAATATCTACTTAAATCGTCGGTAAATCAAGTGAAGTAATCATTACCATCTCTGGTTGTGTTTGTTATTGGACCACACGTATATTCTTGTGTAATGGGGCCAATAATTTACTAGTTCGATTTCCTTTTCAACAAAAGGGCACGAATCATATTGCCTTGAATACAAGATTCGCACACACCATAAGATTCAAAATCAGATGGGTTAGGGATAGTTGTTTAATACTAGCCTCTTAATGTGCTACACAATCCAGAATTAAGATTAGACATAGGTCACCAATTTTGAGCCTTTTTCAATCTATATGACAAGTAATTTCTAATTTAGGTCAAGAATATAGTTACCTTTGATTGGTATGGGATAAACCATTGACAAGTATAAGGCATATAAATAGTACAAACGCTTTGTTCCATTCACACAGGTGAAACACGGTGTCGCTACACCAAAGTGATTAATATATTTTTAATTTAGAGGTATGTACATACATAACGTTTATAAGTATACCTCCTAAATTCAAAGACTAGATTGATCACATTATAACTTTTATATATGTCTCTCTGAAAATAGAATACAATAGTTATATTTCCCGGTGGTGAAATTCTATCATGGTTAGTCGTCGCGAAATTATTATATGCATTGAATACATTGATGAAAACCATAATAGGTATCTAATACCCAAAAATTGTATTTAGCAAAATAAATGTCGATCATATAGATATTATGGGGGAAAATAGTACACCCAATTTCTAACTCTTTAGAAAACTTGGGGCAGATTCTTTTCTTGTGTCATACACTGTAAAATAGAATCGTCAAAAGTTGGGTTCGACACCTTGCTTGGGTTTTGACTTTACTATTCAAAATAGTCTTGCCTTTTTCCCTTGCCTTGTGTCAAACTCGTGCCAACCTACTCTTGAACCTCGTCTTAACAATTAAGAATATAAACATCATTCTTAGTGCTCCCACTCACTTTCATGAATCTCTACTTAGACAAGTATATTGGAATTATTGTGAAGACTATTATTCATTTCATTCATGGTTTTACCTTCAAAAGGATAAACTTTTCATGAAGTGACTACGGTATTTGGTTGTTCACGATTTCAGATAAATCGATTAACCTAGTCATCCCAACTGATTTGGCCTCTTTTGAGGTAAGTCTCGATAAGGAGCATAATGACGACATACCAAAATACAAATATTTTCTTTGGAGCAAAAATTGATTGTACCATTGTTATAAGAAGACGTCACTAAAAAATCAAAACGTTTTTGACTAAGTGTGACTTATTCATTTACTCTTCATAAGAGACATTTGCAATGGTGAATATGAGGATCAAAAGATAAAATTCATTTTGTCTTTAGCTACGGTGGTTTAAACGGAGATTGCAATCAAAATGCTACCGTATAAAATAATGGAAACCTTTTCCACGATTGAACGGATTTATAAGTTCATAGAAGAAAAATAATTGTCATTGCGCGAATAAAAATAAATATCAACGGAAAATAAACATTCATTGCTTATATATATTCACTTGTAAAACAATTTTAACAAGTCACTCATATAATGACCCTCACGAAATTATATAAGTGATTCCAAGACCCATATTTAGACAAAAATAGTCATCGCATGCTACCTTTATCTAAAAATGGTAAGTCAATACTTGACTAATTCTACACTTAGAACTCTTGGTTGACGGATTTCTACTAAATCCATCTCCTAGTCCCAAGATAACGCTTATCTCGTTGAGTC
>JAIUZE010026116.1:0-12728 GCA_022085475.1 Heliosperma pusillum | reverse complement strand
TTCATTCAAACGTACAACATGTTGACGACCTCTCTCACGGTAAATGCCACGCACTAGCACCGTGTACATGCAAGTATGATTAAAAGGCATCCACGGGATAAGCATTTCCCTGAACGCATACACGATTCAATTCATTTCGTATATGTAAACTAATTTCCTCCCGGTAGAACGACGATAATAATACGGTCCTAGACTAAATCTGGCCAGACTCCCGAAATCACATTTTACGGTTCGACATGCGATGACATTTCGCATCCAAGACTCGGTCAATCATAGACGCTGAGTACCTCAAATTCGGTCGACATTCACGAAAGAGGCGGAAAAGAGCACAAGCCTCATAACAAGCGGTACGCTACATGCAGTTGACACCACCTCGCAAGTACACAACATTTGACGGCCGGGTCGATCAACGCAAAGCGTTCGCCTCCCAACAACGTCGTCATATGCCAATAACACATGCAATTAAGCAGTAAGGATACACTCCTTGTTCCGACATTCCAGCCTTACGAACGTGGAGGTAGCCAAGGGAATGAGAGTACAAAGCACATAGGAAATTAGTGCTCAAACCGTAACATTTGTAAAAACTGACTAAAAGAAGGACATACCAAAAACCGTCACAAAACATGAGAATAGAGAATTATATAAATTTAACTATGATAAAAATGAATCAATACATGATACATAACCATTAGAACAAGTTTATGAAGCATAATAAATAAGAAACATAGATCCTCTCTCCAAAACAACGTTGTTTGGAAACCAACTAAAACAAGGATCCACTTCAAACGGTCATAACTAGCTTTCTAGACATCCAAATGCATAAATTCCAAGTGGAGGTGATAGCTTATCGTCTTACGGTTCCAACGGTTGGTCACAAGCTCAAAACAAGCAAGTAACAAAGGAGATATGATCATTTTACGAAAAGGGGTCAGTGCAGGAAAACTGCAGTCGACTTTGGGAAACTGGCAGCAAGCAACGCTGCCAGCGCCAGGCAACGCTGTTAGTGCCAGGCAACGCTGCCAGCGTCCTACGACGCTGCCAGCGTCCTACGACGCTGCCAGCGTCCAGGGAACGCTGCCAGCGTCCTGGTCTGGCAAGCACGGGTCATACGAATTTCACAATTTTCACTAAGGCATAATAAAAATATATCATCTAACATCACAAATCATCAATTCTCATATCAATTATCAACTAACAACAACCATCATCAACAACACAATTCCTAAGTTTACAAATCATATTCTAAATACGATTTCTAACATGGAAAACACATAAAACACGTAAATGATATCGAGTAACCCTTCACCGTTACCTATATGCGACTTTAAACGATTTCTAATCCTTCCTCCACTAGATAGTAATCTTTGTCAGGGTCTAGAAAGTCTCCACCTAAACAAAGACGACAAAAGATGAATATAATTCACCTTTGAGAAAGACGGATAAACTGAAAAGCGAGAAAGACGGTAATTTTATTACCAATACGGATAGAGGAAGATGAGAGGGAAGGAATAAGACGAACCTTAGTGAATTTAAGCGAGTAACGAAGGAGTAGCGATGATTCTAAGATGGATCAAATATGGAGGCTAGGGATTTGGGGTTTCTTGGTGAGGAAGAAGAAGAAGATTGAATGAGGGAGTTAGGGTTGTGAGGGAGTATATGAAGGAGTAAGTGGAAAAATATGGGAAAAAGCCCATAAGGGTCTTAAGACGTAATTTACTCGGAATCTCGCGTAAGTTCCAAATACGAACTCGGAAATTCTAAATTAGACACGGGAAATTTAATTCTAAACTAAAACTAAATTTCGCTGAAAAGTATCCGTATAATATTTTAAAATTATAAATAGGGTACATTTGCGGGTGTTACAGTGGAGATCAATGATGATTGTTCTCATCTAATCCTACACTCCACCTTATGTTATGACACCATTATCATTACTTTTACCACCACACTCAAGTCATTTGCATGAGAATATGATATGCAAAATAATCACCCTTTTGGTGATGGCATGATCGGCCAAGTGCCTTTAAATAAATCACTTGGTTGTTCATTTCATGCTTGCTCATTATTCACTTGTTTTACATATCTTTCTAAAATACTTAACTTCTCTCTAAACTCTCATATATACTAATATTTCCTAAGTATTACTAGTGTAGTAATATAACAATATTAGTAGTATTATCTTTACTTATTATCTAGTTAATAATGAGTAGACATTTTTAGGTACCATCTTGGGTGCAACTTGGAGGAGATCTTCTAACTTGAAGATTGGGTTTTGGAGGATCATCCTAAGCTTGGTAGAAATTCATTTAGGACAATAATTTGTTATTGCTCTTATTTTCATCATCAATGTAACGAAATTTCTACCTCTCTTTATAATGCCTTTATATTTGCATGCATATTACATAGATCATTAAATACTAAATTAACAAGTTAATTAGTAACTAATTAGATGAGTGTAATTAGGGTCTATGGAATTTCATGTTGTATCAGAGCTAGCTTGTAGCATGCCATTTCATTTTGGGCATTTTTTATTAAAGTTATAAGTTAACTAATAAATCAAAAATTAAAGTTTAAATTTTATTTGGATGGAATTATTTGATGCATGCATACCTACTGACTTCAAAATATTTGTGCTCAAATTTGGTGATTTTACGGATTTATTTGATATTTATTATGATTTATGCTTTTTAAACCGAGTTAACATGCAAATTTTTATGTTAAAAGTTAACTAAAAATAGTTGAATGTTGATTCCAGCCATGAAATCTTAATATGATCTCACATGCATGCCTTACATACTTTATATAAAATTTTATGACTTTTAATTAAGTATTACATGTTTATTGATTTTTATGAGATAAAAGTCGATAATATGAGATTTTAACGTTCCTAAATGTGAAACTTCCTTTTCTGGTCAAAATATTTTTTGGTACATTTTATATTCTGATTTTTATCATCTTCATGAAATTTCGTAATTTTGTTTACTATTTTACTATATTTAATGGTTTTTATTTTATAAAACTGATAAATACAAAGTTATTTGTTCATAAAATTAATTCGAAATTTTTTGGAGAAATATTTTTTATTTTTGGATTTTTTGGAAATATTCCAGAATGTACAAAATTTTTGGTTTCAAATTTTTATGATGTTTAAATTTTATTTTGGGTTTAGTTCATAAATGTTATGATTAAACCTCTATATTTAGCAAATACGATCAAATCAAACTAGTTAAATACAAAAAAAATTAGTGGGGTCTAATTTTGAGTTCTAAATCAGATTAGATAATTATTTTGAGCTTAAATACGATTTAAGTGTTGATTATTGATTATTAATAGTTAAAAATCAATAAAATCCATAAAACCGAGCTATAGAATGAGCATGACAAGTGTTAAGGGCGATTTTGGCATGTTTTTTTTACAGCATTTTAATTATGTTGTTAATGTTGAATAAATGAATTTCATTTATTTATTTTAATGCAAGTTGTACCTAATATGGCCTAGATTTTTTTAATCGGTATTACCCGTAATGTAAGGGAATACCGATTTGGTTGTAATTTATTGCGATCTCGTATCGCCGGTTTGTAATAATTAAGAATTTCATTTTATAGAACAAATGTATAAGAGGAATTTGCTATGTATTCATTTGAATATTTTTAATTATTTATTATGAAAACGGAGATTCCCGAAGTCGGTGTTCCAAAAGACGGTGCCATGTTGGAGTGTATTCCATGAAGAGGCAAGGGACCAAGGAGTTGGTTTCCGATTTTGTAATCATCTAGTTAATAAGATTAGCTAGGTGGCCATACTAGGATTTATTATTTGTTAATTGCTTGCTTATTTTTTTCCGCTCATGCCAAAATCGCCAACATGCATTTTTATTTCTAGATTGTCTATTCAATATTATTTAAAATTCACCGATTTGGTTCACTTATAGGGAATTAATAACTAAATTGGCAAGACGTCTCACACAACTTAAAATAAATTGAGATTTAGCCTTACCAATTAAAGCACCTATGAATCTCGTATTCATTAAGACAACCACAACGTGGGCCTTTTTACCTCGGGTAAGTACGGTGATGCGATCACATGCCTAAATCGGGTTGGTCTCAACGGTATAAGCGTTATATCGGGTCTAGGAGACGGGTTTAGATGAAATCCGTTGATGTGCATATTTTATATGCACATTTACACACTTATTCGCCCCCATTTCAGTCTTACTTATAGCTCATTTGAGCCGATTTCATGTCATATCCCTCGCCTATGCTACTTTGGTATGTTTTGTTCCTCAATTGCAGGTTTAGGACTTCTCGGGGTGCTTTTGGATGCATTTTGGATAGTTTGAAGGGAAATAGATTGAGTTCTAGATATGTGATTGAGGCGATTCAAAATGGATAAGATAGATCTCTTTCTTAGCTTCGGAATGAGACCAAGAACGCCAAAATCCGCCAAGTAACGAAGAAATGGCGGACGTTTTAAGTTCAGTGCGCGGTGCAGGAATTTAACACTACCACCGATCGGCAATGCCACCTACCGATCGACCAAGGGCCAATTGGCCTACCACCGATCGGCAGAGACATCCTGGGGGCCCTTTCCACTTCTTCCTAAGCTTTGTGGACACTTCATACAAGCCCACCTATCGCTGGGAGCCCACATCTACCTTGAACTATCAAATGAAGACCTATAGAGGACAACTCAAGCCCACACCTATCGTCAAGACCCATCCACCGATCGGTGGGCTAGGACACCGATCGTACACACTTCTTGAAGCCCACTCCGATCGGTAAGCTAGGACACCGATCGGCAATGACAAGCCCACTTTCGTTTTCTACCTCTCTATTCTACTGGGCAAGCTATTGAGCAACGGGACCGAAGCTTTCCGAAGCCCAAGTCACTCAGAAGAAACATCGAAGCCCAAAGGAGAAAACCTAGCTCTATATGAAGGAGAAGTGAAGAGAGTGAGGGGGTATCTCTCCCTAGACGTAAGATCCCTTGTCACGGATCGAGTTTCCGCTCTAAAACACCATTTTAGATTATTGTTTTACATTTTAGTCGATTAGTTTTAAGTTTTCGTTCATTTACAACACTATACCGATCGGCATAGCTTGAGGCCGATCGGCGTTTTCCTTGTTTTTGCCCTAATTCAGGTTCTGATTCAGTTTTATTTTGTTTTCTGTCATTTTCGCATTTAGTTATTTCGTTCGTTTATTGTTTCCACATCGCTTTGCTATGATGCCTTATGCTAATACAGTAGTTCATGTGCTTAGATCTATTTCACCCATGAGTAGCTAATCTGCATGCTAGGGCTAGGGTGAACTATTGTGGATCCGGGATTTGGGGGTACCAATTAAACCGTTTATGCATCTGAACCTATGTTTGATTTAATTGTCGTTTGACTGACCTAGGACGCTAGGTTATCATTTGTTTAGTGTATTTCCCCTGAGACTGACCAAGTGATTGGGAAGATAGACCTGACACCAATCGGCATAGCCTTATACCGATCGGTAGACATATAGGATAGTGATTTCTGTGAGACCGAACCAGTTATCAGAGTCGCTAGGGGTGGTTAGGAGGCCGAACAAGCAACTTTCTCACCCTTTAGACTGTTTAGACCTTGGCTCGACCTATCCCGTTGATACATAGTGATCCCGTTTCTGCCCTAGTTTTTCCTTCATCTGATTTTCGTACCCTTTATATTGCATTTTGATTATTGCTTTTGTTTGTTATCCCTCTTTCTCAACCTCTCAAACCATTAAAACCTGTTACTTGGCAGAACTGAACTTGACCCTAGATTTGATTAGATCGACCGCCTCCTTGTGATCGACCCGGACTTATCACTAGCTGCCCTAGTTAGTTTTAGTTTGGACTTATAAATTATTGTTTGATATCGGATTTATAACGACATGAATATCGCGTATCAAAATGGCGCCGTTGCCGGGGAGGCAATAGTTTCAAATTGATTTTTAGAGTCTTTAGGTTCAGTTTTATCTCTACACCGATCGGTCAGACCTACCGCCGATCGGTGCTCTTGCTTTCTGACTGTTTTCTCTAAGTTTTTATGCACAGGAGACGTTCTGGCATCCTACTTACATTCGATCCTGAACCAGAAAGGACCCTGCGCAAGAATCAAAGACTTGCAGAGAGTATTAGTGAGCAATTGTCAACATCTTCACCATCACCTACAATATCACCTACATCAACCCCACCAACATCACCAAGAACCACAATGCCTAAACTTAGTGATGAAGGGATGCTTACTGCTGCACAGGTGCCCACAGGGACTCTCAGCCCTAACCTCACAGCAACCAACTTTAAAATTGACCCATCCTTCTACAACCTCATCCACAAAGAACAATTTGGGGGTGCACCATCCGAAGACCCAGCTCGCCACATAAACAGATTTTGTGACCTTTGCCAATTGATCACCCACGAAGGGGTGACACAAGATCAACTCCGGAGGATGATGTTCGCTCATTCATTGAGGACAAAGCATCATCTTGGCTGGAAACCTTGCCGGTCGCAACTAGCAATACATGGGCCACCCTAGTCCTTGCTTTCTACAGGAAGTTTTTCCCGCCGGAGAGGACGGCCAACCTAAGGATGCAAATCACCGGGTTTAGACAGCGCCTCAATGAGAATCTCTACGATGCTTGGGAGAGGTTCAAAACCCTGGAGAAGCAATGCCCACATCATGGGTTTGGAGAAGGGTTCATGGCGATGACATTCTACAATGCCTTAACAGCGGACTCGAGGAGGACCTTAGATTCAGCAGCTAATGGGATGTTTTCTTCTGTGGAGGTTGCTGAGGCTCGTAACATCATTGAAACTATGGCCAGCCATAGTATCCGTTATGGCCAGTCAAGTACCACAGTTGGTGCTATAGGGGATGATTCTTATTTCCAGCAGAGCATGACCTCGCAGATCGAGGATCTGAAAGCACAGTTGGCCAGTTTGAAGGTAAACACAGCTCCACCGATCAGCCCTATACCCTCACCGATCGGTGCCCTCCAACAACAATACATTCTGGACAATTTTGGGTACCCAGGGGTAGTAGAACAGGTTGCTGCTTATCAGAACTATCAGCAGCAGAACTTCAACCAGCAGTACAACAGGCCAAACCCTCAGTACCAGCATCCACCGATCGTCCAACCATCTCAACCGATCAGTCAAGTTCCATACCAGCAACAAAACAGACCTCAACCCTTCAAGCCTCCTACATTCACAGATATGAACGATTTGAGGATGATGCTGATGGGAATGCAGAAAAGCCAGGAGCACCTCATTGCTCAAGTGGCTAAAATGGACAAAGAAAAGGCGGGGGCTATTAAGAACTTGGAGATTCAGATAGCTCAACTAGCTGACTCACAAGCTCAAAGGCAGCAAGGCCATCTCCCATCTCAGCCTAGCAAAACCACCGATCATGTCCACCATGTGAATGCCATAACATTGAGGAGTGGGACCACCTATGAGGCTGAGGACAGAGCAGTAAGTTCTGAGAAGGATGCTGAGAGGTCTGAGAAGCAGAAAAACGAAGAAAATGGCCAGAATATCACACCCACCGATCGACCCATCCCCTATACCGATCGGTCTGAACCTTTCAAAGCTGCTGAGAATGATGTTGAAGCTGGTTTGGGCAAGGGGAAGCAGTCAGAAGAAGCTGGGATGAAGATTAAGCTTCCCTTCCCTGGTCGTCTTAAGAAGGAATCCCCCTACGAGGAACAATTCGGTAAGTTCAAAGAGGTACTAACTAAACTTGACATCACTATTCCATTTCTAGATTTAGTTTTGCAAGTACCCTCTTATACTAAATTCCTAAAAGACATCTTAACCCGGAAAAAGACCCTCCCCAAGGTTGAGACCGTCGCTTTTACAGAAAGGTGTAGTGCACCTCGACAAAGTGACTCTCCACCTAAACTAGGTGACCCCGGTAGTTTCAGCATCCCATGTACCATAGGCGCCCTTAATATAGATAATGCCTTATGTGACCTAGGAGCCAGTGTTAGTGTCCTACCCTTATCCTTAGCTATGAAGATGGGCTTGACCCAATTCAAGAGCTCGAATATGACAGTCCAAATGGCGGATAGGACCACTTCACGACCTTTGGGTTTACTTGAGGATGTCCCGGTTAAGATGGGTGGGTTTTACATACCGGTCGAGTTCGTAGTGTTAGACATACCTGAAAATGCCGACATCCCTATCATCTTAGGGAGACCTTTTCTACACACTACAGGTGCTATAATTGATGTTGCTAAGAGGACCTTGAATTTTAAGGTGGGGGGTGAACTTCTAGTGTTTAAACCTTATGATACACCCCGCTCTCCCTTAGTTGTAAAGACCAATTCAATCATTAGAGACCAGAACCGGCCATTAAAGGACCCCACCTACCAGTTTGGAGACCTCACCTGTCAGTCTGCAGTACCCACCGATCGGCCTCCCACCCTTGCCGATCGGCATCCACCCCCCACAGAGCTCCATGATCATCCCCTGCCCCAGATTGTTAGTTCTGACCTTCCCCTGTCTCCTGCTAGTGTTGATGCTATGAGTTCTGCCTGTTCTGTTAATGTTATATCTCCGTCTCACATCTTGGGAGACACCTTGGAGACTTTTCAACCTTTGGATGCAGGAATTTATGACTCACGTGATTGGCGAGGCCATCCGAGATCAACCGGGCACGGAGATTCACCACTTGCCGGTCTGCCGAGTGTACTATGGTCCAACCATCCTCCTGTGGATGCTCGTGATGTTTGGAGGCCAAGAGAGGCCCGTGCTGACGACATTCCCTACACTTGATCCGAAGCTAAACAAGGTCGTGCGGGACCTAACTGAAACCAGCGCTTCCGGGAGGCAACCCGTTGTTATTTGCTTTTCGTTTTTGGAACAATCTTATTTCAGTTGTAATAGTTAGACAATTTTTGCTTTCGTTTTGAGACATTTTAAGACATTTGTGAGATGAGAGCGAGGGAGACATTTTTCCTCCTGTTTTGTAATGCTACAGGTAATGACGGAGCCGTCTAGCTGATGATAGCTCGGGATGGTGAGGACCTATTCACCATTCACCGCCTTGCTTTGAACCGGTTTGGGGGAACTCTCACTCATTCTGTAAGTCTACCCTCTCCACTTTCACTCTCACCTGCATTCCCCATTCTCCTTTAACCACCTTTGCACCGATTTTCGTCCATTGAGGACAATGACGAGTTTGGTTTGGGGGAGGGTTTTGGTTGTGTGCTTCATATGTGCTTCATTCATATGTACTATAAGCAGTTGCATGTTCATACGTGAAAATAAAAATTTTAAGAACTGCTTATGTGTGTGTAATGGTTCGAGATGTGCAAAACGACGATGAAGATATATACACTTAGCTTAAATCATCTCAACTGTGGCCTAACTTATATGATATGACATATTGAGATTAGATTGGATTAACGAGTCTAACATGTCTAAATTGACTTGTTTGATGTGAATCTACTTTGTATCGAAATGCTTCTCAATGTCGTACTGTAATTCTTAACCTGTATGCTCGTGCTTGATTCATAAGTGTGAATATTGACTCGTTGTAGTTTCCGAAGGTATGCACCCTAGGTCCGCGGACCGGGCATTCACTTAAATTTGAACTCCACTAAGCCAAATTGCCTTGATTCGTCCCTTGAGATGTAGGATCCACTCTTTATTGACCACGTTTCACAAGACTATATTGACTACCTTGGTTACAACCTTACAAATTATGAACTACATCGTAAAAACATCCGACCCAGACTGTAATGGTTGCGTATAGGAGAGTTATGTCACGAAAACGTGTCAAATGAAGAAAAGGGCCTGATTTTTGAAGTTTTTGAGCTGATACCTATCGGTGTGGCCTAGTACACCGATCGGTGAAGGTGTTTGACGATCGGCAAGCCCCTGTTTTTGGCCTGTTTCAGTGTTATATGAATGTCTGGAGAATAATTCAGCTTCATAGCAAGTTATACAGCAAGAATAGTGATCGAAAGTTGAGTTTCCAAACAATAAAGTGAAGTAATGAGATCTATTGTGAAGGTAGCAGTTCCAAAATGGTGCTATCAATACGTAAATGTGAATTCCTATTGTGTGAAGTGCAATTACCGAAGTTATGATAATGTCACGAGATTCGAATTTTTGCCTATGATCGGTATTGGTTAATGTTATGGTCGTCTGGGTCTTTTCATTAGTGGTAGCGCAACCACCAGTTTTTTGAGCCCCACACTCCCATACGCATTAGCACGCACCCATCTTTCACCTATTGAACATAGCCCCATTACAACCTTGTGCCCAGCATACCTTGAGAACTTTTAGTACTACGAGTATTATTTACAAACTTAGATCATGTTATTGAGTGTGCTTGTTGAGTCTCTACTTTTGAGCTCGTTTGCAAGGTCTTGCGTTATTCATGAAGAACATTGAAATTTAGGCATGTATAAGACCTGTTTTGAAGGTCGACTCTTGTGCACTTGTTCTTATCTATTTGTGAAAGCCATAGTTTGGATGAACAGAAAGAAGGAGTGTCCAGAGTCGTTATCTCTTACCGTGGTCATTAAGTGTGCTTTGGTTTATGTTTACTTGAGGACAAGTAAAGGTTTGGTTTGGGGGAGTTTGATGTGCCTATTTTATATGCACATTTACACACTTATTCGCCCCCATTTCAGTCTTACTTATTGCTCATTTGAGCCGATTTCATGTCATATCCCTCGCCTACGCTACTTTGGTATGTTTTGTTCCTCAATTGCAGGTTTAGGACTTCTCGGGGTGCTTTTGGATGCATGTTGGATAGTTTGAAGGGAAATAGATTGAGTTCTAGATATGTGATTGAGGCGATTCAAGTTTGATAAGATAGATCTCTTTCTTAGCTTCGAATTGAGACCAAGAACGCCAAAATCCGCCAAGTAACGAAGAAATGGCGGACGTTTTAAGTTCAGTGCGCGGTGCAGGAATTTAACACTACCACCGATCGGCAATGCCACCTACCGATCGACCAAGGGCCAATTGGCCTACCACCAATCGGCAGAGATATCCTGGGGGCCCTTTCCACTTCTTCCTAAGCTTTGTGGACACTTCATACAAGCCCACCTATCGCTGGGAGCCCACATCTACCTTGAACTATCAAATGAAGACCTATAGAGGACAACTCAAGCCCACACCTATCGTCAAGACCCATCCACCGATCGGTGGGCTAGGACACTGATCGTACACACTTCTTGAAGCCCACTCCGATCGGTAAGCTAGGACACCGATCGGCAATGACAAGCCCACTTTCGTTTTCTACCTCTCTAATCTACTGGGCAAGCTATTGAGCAACGGGACCGAAGCTTTCCGAAGCCCAAGTCACTCAGAAGAAACATCGAAGCCCAAAAGAGAAAACCTAGCTCTATATGAAGGAGAAGTGAAGAGAGTGAGGGGGTATCTATCCCTAGACGCAAGATCCCTTGTCACGGATCGAGTTTCCGCTCTAAAACACCATTTTAGATTATTGTTTTACATTTTAGTCGATTAGTTTTAAGTTTTCGTTCATTTACAACACGATAGCGATCGGCATAGCTTGAGGCCGATCGGAGTTTTCCTTGTTTTTGCCCTAATTCAGGTTCTGATTCAGTTTTATTTTGTTTTCTGTCATTTTCGCATTTAGTTATTTCGTTCGTTTATTGTTTCCACATCGCTTTGCTATGATGTCTTATGCTAATGCAGTAGTTCATATGCTTAGATCTATCACCATGAGTAGCTAATCTGCATGCTAGGGCTAGGGTGAACTATTGTGGATCCGGGATTTGGGGGTACCAATTAAACCGTTTATGCATCTGAACCTATGTTTGATTTAATTGTCGTTTGACTGACCTAGGACGCTAGGTTATCATTTGTTTAGTGTATTTCCCCTGAGACTGACCAAGTGATTGGGAAGATAGACCTGACACCAATCGGCATAGCCTTATGCCGATCGGTAGACATATAGGAAAGTGATTTCTGTGAGACCGAACCAGTTATCAGAGTCGCTAGGGGTGGTTAGGAGGCCGAACAAGCAATTTTCTCACCCTTTAGACTGTTTAGACCTTGGCTCGACCTATCCCGTTGATACATAGTGAACCCGTTCTGCCCTAGTCTTCGTTTCATCTGATTTTCGTACCATTTATATTGCATTTTGATTATTGCTTTTGTTTGTTATCCCTCTTTCTCAACCTCTCAAACCATTAAAACCTGTTACTTGGCAGAACTGAACTTGACCCTAGATTTGATTAGATCGACCGCCTCCCTGTGATCGACCCGGACTTATCACTAGCTGCCCTAGTTAGTTTTAGTTTGGACTTATAAATTATTGTTTGATATCGGATTTATAACGACATGAATATCGCGTATCATCCGTCGACCGAGAATTCTAGGAGTATGATTAGTCAAAGTGTTGACTTATCGTCTATTATATAAAGGTGGCATAACATGTTCATTTTTATCTAAAATGCGGGTCTCGGAATCACTTATATAATTTCGTGAGGGGTTATTATATGAGTGACTTGTTTAAATTGTTTTAGAAGTAAAAATTGTTTAAAACATTGAATGTTAATATTTCCTAATTTTGTTGTAGTTATTCAATTCGCAAATGGCAAAAAATAACAACAACTGTGACAACCCTCGCGAATGCGGAAATAGAAAACATACAAGCATGTGAAATACTATGCGGAAATACGATATTTTAAAAACCTTTAAACATGCAAGATATATATAACACGAGGTGTGTC